>OMLP01015446.1:19257-38705 GCA_900302685.1 Spondyliosoma cantharus | reverse complement strand
CCTCCAGCCCCCCCCCTCGCTGTCATCCCTGTCTGTGTGAACACTGCACAGAGCTCAGGTACTCTGCTGTACTGTACACCTCTGCATGCATGTATAGTATGACTCAGAGCACACAGCTAGCCGGTGGTGGGAAAAAAAAAACCCTCTAGATTTGACATCAGTGTTATCATTTAAATGTACTGGAAATACTGTACCTGCGTGCTTTCAAGCCTCGGCTCTGTGACGTCATCATATCTCTGCTCAAACACCTGCTGTAAAAGATATGGTTATGGATCTAATTTTCGTGAATCCATTTACATTTCTGTACGTTATGCGGATCACTTAGCTGTCTCTCAGCTCCTGAAGTTGGTCTTTCTTAAATTACTGCTGCTTTATAATCCAGCACTTCAGTTTAAAGGCGAATTGACCTGAAAAGTCTAAAGTTTATATCTATTAAGAAATGACTGGAAGTCAATGGCTGCCAGGGTAAAAAAAAAAAAGCTTCCACTTTTCTAAAACATACCAAATTTTCATTTTGATGTACAGGTCAAGTGATTTGTACTAAAAGGCTGAAAACATGCTAAAGTAGAGTTATCGTATTGCTATATAACTGTATCCAGAATATATAATTGGATTATTACTAGAATGCATGTACTGACATGCTAGCAGCATTTAAATGCTGTTGCAGCAATATACTATTGGTTTCTTTGACAATGTGTTTTATTTTATATGATGAGATGCAATCATTTATCATTCTGTTAGTCATCATTATGTGTGGAGATGGCTGACTCCGCCACCGACCGTATAGTAGACAATTAATTGGTCAGAATCTGATTCGAGCCTCTAAAACTTGAATATCTTCTAGTTTCTTTGCTCCTCTATGAAAGTAACCTGAATATTGTTGGGCTTGTGGACAAAAACAAGACATTTGAGGACATCTTGATCTTTACTAAGAGCCCCTTTAATCTGAAGAGCAACTCCACTGGCTTGCTAAGGTGAAGTGGAACACAAAGCACAATATTCCTCTGATTCATAGAGGAGTGGAAGGGGGATATAAGGCATAAAACAAATACAAGTAGGTTTAGCCAAACATTTCACTTTAAGGGGCACTATGTAGTTTTGGAGAATACATTCAAACTCAATTTTAATAACATTAGTGAGGAAATAAGACAAACTCAGAAATCCACTACATATAAGCAAAGTAAAACGGTATTAACGGTATGACCTTTAAAGTCAGTTTGTTTAATCAGGCATGAAAACAAAGACAGATTGTGTATTTAGTTTGTTTGTGTCAATGAATGAATCTTCCTCTTCTGATAAAAATGTCTTCCCCAAAACTACGTAGTGCGCCTTTAAGCGGGCCTACAGTACTTGTGTAAATGAACTTTTTCAGCCTATGCAGGCACAGAAGCCGTTACCTCACCAGAGTTACACGGTCAATGTCAACACGTATAATGACTTTGCAGAGCTTTTTTCTGCCGAACTCTCTTTCACCATATGGTGACCTCAGCACACTGCAGGCCTCGGAGGGATGGCAGAAAAATGCTGGTATATACAGACGCAGAGGACGACTGAGGTAAACGTACAGCACATACAGTTCAAGGAAAGACGCAGAGGATCAAGAGACGTACAGGAGGCATGAACGGATAGTTTTGTGCAGAATTTACAAAGGATTATCATCTTCACTGCTCACAAGCTAGTTCAAATGTGACTTTATAAGGAAACTGGCATTCTAATACTGATCAATATACACATATACATCAGAACAAATGAGTTATACTGTACAGAGAGGCTGCGTTGAATGTAAATTAAACTCAACAGGCCAATTAACCAGGACTGTATTCATTTCTACCAGTGCAATGAACATATTAATATAACTAATACAGGCGAGAAAGGAGAGAACACATATTTGCACAGTGAAAACAGTCCTAATGTGAAATATGCTCGGACCACGGATGCACAAATGCGCTTATATCCTATGATTAGAATGTAAGGACATGAAACAAAGGACAAGCAGCTGGTGTGCGAGGCATAATGAAAATAAAATGTTAATATGAATTTTTCATGGAGAGAACCGGTGTGACAATTGCCTACGTGTGCATTTTTCCAACCGCCATACATTATTCAACGAGAGCGCTCGACTCGAGATGGGGAGTTTATTCTTACGTTTCAACCCCGAGAAAAAAAGGCCGATTTTGATGAAAATCTGTGAATAAAAACGATGATATAATTATATATAAACAAGCCAAAGATGAAAGATCTCCACGTTCGAAATCCGCAACTGGGCTTAAGTTGCTCTACGCGAGGCCTCCTCTTATATCTTAAAGATATGTTCATGGAACACAACGGAGTGTAGGAGAAGGAAATCTATCCAGAGAGATATAAAATCCATATATACACTGAGCAGATTTACCTGGTGCAAAAAAAAAAAAAAAAAAAAGCCCAAATGACTGCATTATATAAACCTGCAGAGAGAGGATGCGATATAAAAAAAATAGGAATGAAACACAGATAAAGAGCTCATAACAACTGAACGGGAAGAAAAAAAAAAATAAAAAATCCAATCATGATGCATAATAACCCTGAAAGGAATGACGGTAATCATCATTAAACAACACTGATGTTTATCACTTTTTGGTTTTCCATCATCACGTAAGCTTCCTTTGATTCTCCCATTTTGTTAATGACACTATTTTATTCAAGCCCAACTGTAATTATCCGATGGGTTTGCTATGAAAAGTATAAAAAAACCTGAAACATTTCCGCGTGCGCGTCCTTCGACACCTCTGCCTCGCCCTATCGTTTCCACCGTCTGCATTCCCGTGGAAACACATTAAGTGTGTTGTTGTTTTTATCACATTGCGTGCTTTTTTAATTATGATTCTTTTCACACTGGGAGAAAAAAAACAAAAAAGGACCCAGGACTTTTATGTTTACGCCCTGAACGTCGAGAGAAAAGCGAGGTGGGAGCCACTTAATCTACCTCTCAAAGTTTCTGTTCCTGGTTGAGCGTGACATTGTGACACTGGACGGTGTCTTTCTGTGGAGTCTGAACATATTTCATTTAATGGATCTAGTTAAACGCAATGTGTGCTTAACGGTATTCACAGTAGAGATCTTAATCTTGTTAGGCTGCTGTTTCTCTGGATCCGATAACACCTGTGGTAACTTGTGGATAGTGTGTGCTTCAGATTTTAATTTAAAGGAGCACTGTGTAGTTTTGGGGACGAAATTTTAATTAGAAGAGGAAAGACCTTCGCTGGCTTATGCCTAAACAAACTGAATAAACACACTGACCTTAAAGGACAGCACAGTTTCATACTGTTGGCGGACCCTGCCACCTTTCTAGCTTCAAACAATGTTCTGGGGAGCTTATCTTCCTCTGAGAACAGCTTGTTTATTCAGTTATGGAAAGAAAAGTACTTCTGAGTTTGTATTATTGCCTCATTAATATTGTAAATATCAAAATTCTGGGTTTGAATTCTTCTCCAAATCGACATAGTGCCCCTTTAAAACTGACCGTGAACCGTAAATCTAATAACTGAAAAGAGTTTTAGTCTGTGCATGACAAAATGATATATGCTTTAAAAAACACTGCAAAAAATGTTATGTATAAAAAAAAATACAAATAAATAATAACACCTGAGTTTGACCACCACCAGCTAATATTGCATATTATGTCTATTAATCCGGTCTACTAGTCAGCATTAATGGCAATGAGTTCTGCGCGTATCTTTGTAATTTAAGTACTTTAATCATGTGCCAAGATGGCGGACCCCGCCACTAATAATTAAACATGTAGGTATGGTTAATTAAAGATTACATTTTCTGTGTAAGGATTCTAATAATCCCAATTCTTTGCAGTTCAAACTCTGAACAGCCATTTCAAAGTGACCGCAAAGAAAAAAAGGCATGAAGCAAGCGTTTCTGGAAACTTCTGAGGTTTGACAGGCGAACACAATTTTGTAGTTCAGAAGAGCGGCGTATTAATCAAGTTTCGTAGTGCTTGGGTCAGCGCCGTGTCCAGCTGAGGTCTGCCTGACCTCCGCTGTCTCCATGCACCTGTTTTCCCGCATCCCCTCGTGTATGGGCATCCCTTTATTTATCCGAGTTCAAAAGCAGTCAGTTCAGGCTACGAGCAGCTCACTTTGGCTCCATCTGCAGTTCTGTGGTTCATCTCCGTCAGCCTCTACGTCGGCCTTTTCTCTACTCAGCCCTGTAATGTTTGTCTTTCAGGTCAGGTTGACCGCTTTAGGTGCGCCTCCTCCTCCTCCTCACTTCTCCCCCCATCAGTCGTTGCTCTTGGCACTGCGACCGGTCTTGCTCAGCACCGAGTTGAGTTCATTCAGCAGATTAGGCGGCATAATACTCTCCACACCCAGAGCGGGTCTCCTACTGATCGTCTTACAGCCGCTCTGAGGAGGAACGGGCAAAGGCATGGGCTGCAAATGTCTGGACGGCGACGGGGAAGCGAGGCGTGGATGCTGGCAAACGTCCACGGAGGACCTCCTGTGTGGGACTTGCGGGGCCTTGAGCATGTCGATGTGCTTCAGGCAGTTGGCCGTGGTGTTCGACTTGCGGTGGAGAGCGGCGTCCTTGGCGGCCCTCGACTTGCTGTCATCGAGAGAAATCCTCCTGTCTGTAAGCTGTGGGCGAACATGTCAGATAAAGATAAATTGCGATACACTGAGTTCAAGTCATTTTTCATGTCAGGAGTGTTCCTCGTACTCAAATTTACATCGGGAAATTAAATCATTTATGAGCAGCTTGGGTTATAACACATTGCTGTATGAGTAATTTAATTTTGCTGCTCAGCCACAAATGGTATTAATGTTGGTGTCTGTTGCAAAGACTCTGAGGAAAACGCAAAGACGACCAGGTCGCTGCCGTTTTTCCTCAGAGTAGCAGCTACCAACAACACAGCACGGAACACGAGATTATAAATCGATTCAGTCTGTAACGGAGATGCGAAAGCACATAGAAATGGTGCCAGGCTGCCCAGGTCGACAGGAATCACCACTCAGCTTTCATTCTCCCAGGAAATTTTGTGTACATTGGCAGACATAGTAGTTTACTGAAAGAGAAGTTTATAGAGAACACCGTTTTCTGAATGAACAAAAATTACGTTATAAAGCAACTTCAACCTGAAAATGTCAAAAGCGCACACTTTATTGAGCGAAACAAAAACTTCCATGATTCAAAAATGTCAACTCATGGTGTTGGATCTTGGTGTTCTCGCTGAAATGCTTGAAAAGAGCACCAAGAGTCTCCAGCCATGCGTGTAGTGTAATGCTGACACACTCACAACAACATCCTAACATGCTGATGTTGCGCAGGCATAATGTTAACAAAACCTGCGTGCTAATTAAGACTGAACGCATCACAGATGAGGTAGGGCTGCCACGATATCAGATTTTCACTATGCAATTATTGTGGCCAAAGAAACTCACAACAACGATATTATCGTCCTATCCATCATATCTATCTTTAACTTTGTTTAGTGTCTGTTTTTCCTCTTTATCGGCAACAATTACCCACAAAATACGAGTGTCAGGAGGTGAGGAGAGTCTGTAACCATCATATTTTTGAAGGTATTTGATTGGAACGAACATCTTCAGCCAATCTGTTCAACAGTTTATTCATACATTTCAGTATCAGCAAGTGGTGGCCCGACCAACCGATTCTTTGTCATCGACGTCTTACCTGTTTGCTGGAAATGTGGTTGTCTGTTGGAATCTTCCTGAAGTCCGTCACAGCTCCCCCTCTGGACGACTTGTCGTCTGCAGCGTCTTTTGAGTTAACGCTCTTCGAACAGGTCAGGTCAGAGCCGTACTGAAGACACACAGCCCACAGCAGACGTTACGACGGTGATAAAAATAAATATGTGCGTTTGTGGACAACGGATACAGGTCGTGTAGATTAAGTGACTTTATTTGCTCTGTTTGTGCAGAGGAGACAACACATCTCATCACCTTTGGACAAAGTAGATTAGCAGGAACGTGAGGTTTCCAGTGTTGTTATTTTTTTATAATAATAATTTCCTTCATCGTCACCATGAAGTTATAAAGTAAAGAAGAAACAGGAGAAGGGTGTATAGGTATACATTTCTGTTCTTCTGCCAGACTTAAGCATCTTTAAAACCGAGGGAAAGTCAGAGGGCGACGATCCTCTCTGTCCGGTTGTGTTCTGATCCTCGGCTAAACTTTCTCTTTAACAATGTCTCCTTTTATATCGCTGTGACCCCGGGACCTATGGAACTGTCTCTCTTTAACAAATCCTTATTTCATCACTGCGAGGACCTGTCCTTGGACCTTTACACCCTCCCCCAACCCTCCGCCACTCACCGCTGCCGCCATCCATTCCACCTTGTTTCAAAATTAGGTCCTCCACCGGTGGTTGCTATGGAAACTGTCGGAGCACAATGCCCGCTAACAGGTAAGAGAAGGGAAATCAAGAACACTGAAGTGCTCTCTGTCTACTTTCTCATCTACACTTTCTCTCTGCCCTTCCCAGAAGCCCCGTGTCCTTCCCCACAAGCCCCCGTGTTGGAAGCTGACAATCCTGATATTTAGCGGATTTGGGGGTGGGGGAGAATCCTAATATTTTTAGCCGGCTCCGGTCTGCTATAGATTTAGTTGTTGCAGACGCTAAGAGCTTCTGCAAAGAGCAGAGAAAAGTCACTGAGCCCGCTGAAATAAACACCTTGAAACAACAGACAAAAATTGGCTTCCCCTTTAGATCAATCTCTCCCCTGACAGTGTTGCCCTTTTTACTTGCTAACCCAAACTAAGGCACTAAAAGGCTTTTACAGTAAGCACCTGTGATAAACAGCACCGTGCTGCAGAAGGGTTCCCATAAAGGACGGCGAGCAGAGGGCTAATACTGATTAAATGTGTTGAGCATACCAGAACAGAGCAGTGAAATCTCAAGCTACGGTTAGACGTTTCAGTATCGGACGAGAGTGATGCTCATGTTAGTGCCATTTACCTGGAATACGAGCAGAAAACAGACACCTGTGTTCAGTTTAATGAGGAAACGCTGCGGTTATTGCACCGAGCAGTTAGGATGTGAGAACGCGAGAGTGAAAAAATAATGCAAAAATATAACACAGCCGGGGCTGCTCTCCCTGTGTTTGCTTTGCCTTGCATTATTTATGTCATATGTGCTGTGTCAGCGACTGACAGCGACAACACTTAGCTGTATCTTGGGGCTAAGAACCACAATGTGATTGTTATGGTCGCCTTGACCTTATTCTCACAGCTTTTCCACATAAAGTGATTTATGTTATTGCTGAGTGACCTCAAAAACTTTACAGTTCTTTCCCTGTTTATGTATTTCATCTGCCTAAGAGCACAATGGGAATGGATGATTGGGGAAAATATGATTTATCATATCTATTTGTTCTGAGATACGGATTGTAAAAGATGATTTATTCCGGGCCCAAGTGTATTTTTCATCCAAATAAAGAAGGGAAAAAGGAAGATGTGTCCGCAATCTGTTTGTCACATCCACTGATAATTTGGGAGTAAAAAAGGAAACGGACGCACGCACTTTCTCCTGCACTCCTGAAGTCACTGCGAGCTCTGCTTCATCAAACTGCTTCATCAAGCGCTTGCATGAGTACACTCCTCACTCTTCGCTCTCACATTTTTCTCCGCACGTCATCTCACTTACCTTCATCCTGATGATATCCGTCACCCAGCTGACCTGCGCCTCCTTCTTCTCGCAGCAGAAATGCCTGAGGAGGGAGAGCTCGGTACATCAGTCGCTGATTTCCACTTCATTACTTTCACACTAATCTTTACCAGGTGACTGGACTTGTGATGAGTCACACCACTGGACACATTGTTGTCGTAGTGGACAGTTTCACTGATGGCTGGAAATAGACTTGATGATCGGTGGGCAGGCTGCGATTGCCTATGATTACACTAATCTGCAGCAGTATGTAACAATCTAGGATGATGCTTTAAATAATACCTGACATTTACTTACATCTGCAAAGTATTGTATTTGATTTTGCGCTATTTCTGGTCACTGCTAATATGTTCACATACGTACTGTGCTGGACTATACTGTATGTTCCTCTATATGTGCTGCTGCTTTTTAAAGTCCTTGGAGGCAAATGTGATTTTGGAGTTTTTGGATACATAAATAAAATTGACTAAATTTAAAAAATGTAGCATTTGGTCTTTTAAAATATTAAACAAGAAACTATAAGTTAAAAAATTTCTGCAATCAAGTTAACAACACTAATAGTCTAGAGTCGCGTTTGCAACTAGCAGCTAGCATAAGCGAGGCTGTACTTAGCCACAGTGGCGCTTTTCTGCTAAACATGCTCACAATTGCCATGCTAACATGCACATTTTAAATAAATTTACCCATTACTATGTTCATGAAGAGAATATTTTAGCTTGCTAGCATTTACTGTTGAACTCTAAAAACATAAAACAAATGAATTTGATTTTTCAGTCTGGACCAAAATAGTGGACAAACTAACCAACACAGCTACATTCAGTATTGTTGCTAGCATGGCTATGTGGTAAACAAGAAATAAGCTAATAGGAACAGAACTACTACCTTGCCTGTAGATTATTTTTAAGATGTACATGAGCTAAATTCAGCTTGCTAACGATGACAATGCTAACACTCAAATGTTTATGTGAATACAAAGTATAATGATTGCGAATGGACACTAATAACATGCCAATCCCTGAAACAAATTGGAGTTTTCAGTCCAGACCAAAGTGCTAGACTAGCCAACTAGCACAAACCTCAGAGTCTCGTTGATAGCATGGCATCTAGGTAAACAGGAAATTTAAGCTAATGAAGAGTCTACAGGCAAGCTAGTAAGCTCATTACTGTGGGGCTGTACTTAGGAACAGCATTGGTTTTAGCTAAATTAAAAATACTAACAATGACAATGCTAAAATGTGGGTGCTTATCAAGTGTAACATTACCATGTTCTTATTGCATCTTAGTTTGCATGCTAACATTTGCTAATTAGCACTAAACACACGTGTCAATACCTCAAATAAATCAGATGTTCTAGTCTGAACTACTGTGGAAAACTGGCTACTAGCTATCATAGCCATCCTCAGAGCCTCATTTGTGTTCTTCCCTCAGCAATTCTGTCATAAATATCCCCTTCCTATTCATAAACGTCTTAAATAAATAAGAATAAATTCACACTGATATCAGAAATGTTATAAAAAGCTAGCTCTCGTCAAGGAATTGCATTTGTCATTTTTGGACGGCAGCTCTTTATGTGTGACAGCAGATAATGGTTTCGAGGGAAGCGACAAAAAGACATTTTTATTAAAAAGTGAAAAGGATTGCGTATTATTTCACTTCCTATGAGTCGACCAGACAGCAGCCTCTCACCGTCACTAATATATTTTAACTGCGCTGATGGCCCTCTGCTAACCCTCTTGGCTCATAACAAAGTGCTTTAGCTTCAACTTTTTTAACTTCGTGCCACTCGATTCGCTCTGTTTTAGAGATAATTTAAGTGGAAAGGGTAAAACACTCATCAATTATTGAACTGGAGGAACTTCTGCACGACACTCACCATTGTTGTTTATCAGTGTAGACTGTGAAACCCCAGCTGTTAAATGGAAAAGGACAAGGGGTCAGGTTTTGAGATGTTCATTCTGCAAACGGAAAAAAACTTGCAATGTCCTGCGCAGCAAACTTCATTTACAGACAGAGGTTATGAACATGTTTTTTTCTGAAAGGAAGAATTATTTTCTTCTCTTAAGTATCCAACTCCACGACTGAAGAAAAAATACAAAGGTTGTTGAGAAAGTATCGTTGAAGATAGCAGCAGGTCAAAACCCTTTTTTATTAAAATGCAAAGAGGAAAAAACAAGTTCGCTACGAATTCTAGGTGCTAAACAGTGGAATTAATTAGATTAATCAGCACAGCTCTAGCACACATGTTTATTCATGGTCAGACCTCGATATGCCCTGGGCCAAAGTGTAAAACATTCACGCAGATAATCTATAAGCCTTGAGCACATTTTTACTGGGGAGATGCACGAGATATTGAATCTCTTAAAACGCACATGCATGTGAGAGAGTTCCTGTACGGCAAAAGTTAATTGTATTAAGCTGCGAGGTGAATACAGAGATCTGCACATGGCGAGCTTAAAAGTGCCCTATATGCGAGTGTTTTTTCGGTGCAAATTAACCTGTGCAGAGGCAGCAGAAAGGTGAAAAGACCACCTTCCTGGAGAATACACCTTCCCTGAAACCCCTTCACAGCTGTGGCTGAACAGGAGCAGCGAAGTGGGAGAAGAACAAAGTGAAAAAGACGGGGCTAGAGATAGAAAAAAGCCTGCAGCCTGGAGCACCACTCCTGTGAGTTAAGGCAGCCGATCCAACCCTGCAGTAGGCCGCTCACAGATAGACCTCTGCCTAATGAGGTAGTGGAGCGCTGACTCTCCTAACCCTCTCACTATGACTCTCTCCGTCTCCTCAGCACTCTGTCTTTATTTCTTTATTCGCCATATCACTTCTCCCGCAGCCCACTCAACAGTATATCTATGATACCACGCTGTATCATTCTTTCAGGTTCCGCTCTCACACCCCCCCCTCCTCCCCTCTTTCTCTCTCTTCATCTCCCACTCCCTCCTCTCTAATCCAGTTTTTTTCCCTCCCCCCTGAAGGACAGCGTAATGCAGACAATCGCTCGCCGGACTCATTTTTCACGCTTCCCCGGACTCGAAAAACTTCCGACATGGGGGGAAAATTATGAGGAATTATAATCGGGTAATGTGAAATATAAGGGTTTTGGCTCCCTCAAAAAAAAATCTAGTCTTTTGTGTGACCAACAAGAACCGCTGAGGGGTTTTGGCATGTGTCATAAATTATAATAACAGAAGATCGTTAAGATAAAACAGTCGTGGCGACAGGTTTGTTTTTTCCGCGTGCGGGAAGCGGGGTTTGATAATTTGTATTTGTCAAAACGCAATTATGTTTAATCAATTTCATTACGGTGAAAAATAAGACGGGTCAGGAGTGGCTCGGGGATCTCCTGGATTTTTGCAGAACTTTGAGGAAAAGACAGAAAAAGGACGATGTATTTTTCGAGACAATCGCACAAACTGCACGCAATTAAGGGGAAAGTACACTGGAAAAGACAATAGGAATGCTAAATAATCACTAGTTCATCTTAATAACACAGAGCGGTTGTTTTGGCACTAATGAGTCACATTTGACGACATTCATTATGCAGCCACATTCATTTTTTTTTTGTTGTGCTGGAAAAATCACGGTTTGGCTTAATGCATTATTTATCGCGCCCCGAGAAAATACGCAAGCCAGGAATGGAAATGTGTACAAATGACCACTAAAACCGGCTCATAATTGTTTGATTGACCTCAGAGGCATCTGTGTCTGTGATTTAACGTCTGGGAGAAGCAGGTGTAAAAATTTGTAGCACTTGTTTTTTATTGGCGGAAGGGAGAGAGAGAGAGATTTGACAACTTCTTATCACCCACATTTCAATAATATCTGCGCTACAGGACAATGAAAACCACTTCACAGATGGAAACAGAGAATACTGCGGTGAAGGAATAAATGCACATGAATTCCACTCTACGAGAGCTTAAAATACAAAAGGAGATTGAAGACTGAATTTATATTGTTCTGCGGCTAATTCAGGGTTATAGTTATAGTTATATATATAGTTATAGTCGTTATAGTTATTTTGCATTGTTTTTATCCTCATAAAGCTGTGAGTCAAACGGACTCTTACTTCTTCACATATTATGATACATTGGAGTGCGAAAGCTCAGTACTGTCCTTGGAAAAAAAGTTTGAAACGAAAAAAGGAATTGCCCACGCACATAGCAACATGCGCTCTCGTGGACGGAGTGATGTGACAAAACAAGCCCTAGAGCTCTGAAGTTGATAGCTTCTGACAAAGCACTGCTTCTATGTATGTATTTCAGGCTCAACACGCCTTTTTAAAACAGTTTTCTAGCTTTATTTCTTCCTCTCTCTTGACCTTTTCTTCTTTATAGCCTGCCTTCTTGTGCTAAGAAGGGTGTTTGTTTTAAGTTTTAAACATGTAACTGAAAAATGTGACATCTTACAAAGTATATATGGATTTATTGACAAAACTTACAGGTAGTTTTTCACTCAGAAGAGGAAACAAATCTTCATGCTATGCTTAAACAAATTACTAATCAAACTGTCTTTGTCTACATGACTGACTAAACCAAATTGACCTTGAAGGTGCAGTATGTAAAGATTTCGGTTAAAAAACATATCCTCATCAAAATCAACAGAACGTGAAGGAATAACAGTTTTGACAATATTGCTAACCGTTGCCAGCCCCTACCCGACCAAATCTAAAGATCCTGTGCAAGCAGAGTAAACGCCAACACTTCCCTGTTGTCTCAAGTTGTCAGTCCGCACACTTAGCTGCACGGCTAACTGAGCTAAGAAGCTAACTATGGCTTCAGTTGGCAGCAGTTTGCGTATACTCTGGTGATATGCTTCTCCCCATTTTTTTTCGAGTATTTATTCAACAGGTGGCCAAATCTCACATATGGCACCTTTAAATGTCAACACAATTTCATGCGGTTTTACTTTGTTTATATTTGGTGGACCCTGCCACCTTTTTGAGGACGTTACTGCCCTCTTATTACAAAATCAACATCGGGAATATATATTTTCTTGATTGTCTTGAATTTCTTTTCCAAAAACAACATACTGCACCTTTTAATATAACACACAATCACCTAGAGGGTAACATTTTACTGAGATACACGGACTTGTTTTTAGACAATTGCCATTTGTTCCATTGCCATTTTTTCCTCATTTATTGAGAATAATTTGAGAAACACCTTGTATTCATCGCTTTTTAAATTGTTTTTGAAGTGGAATTTTTCCAGCATCTGTGACTGAAATTTTGCTAAATCCGCTGCAGAGAATCCCTCTTTCAGTCATAAATATTCACATTTAGGAAAATACATTAGATTTTTGGTACATGTGAGTGCATATTACCTGGTTGGAGGTTTGAGCTTTCTCTTCAGGCCCAGGTAACATTTCACAGAGTTGAGTTGGATCGCTCTCTCTGCTTTAGTGGCCTTCAAAGGAAAAAAAAACAAAAAAACAAAATGATATAAATATTTTGTATGAGTAATGAAATGAGAAACTCAGCTTGACGACATAAACCGCCTTGAAATTGAATGCCAACAAACTATCAGTGTGGCATCGCAACACGACGATCACTTTGAATCATTACCAGCAGACCCTGTTCTCCTGAGCAACAAAGAACAAAGTCGGGGAGAACAAAGCGAACAAAATCAAAGTTATAGCTTGCTTCTGACACCTACACATCACAGCCCACCACCCATTCCCAGCTCCATCCAACATCATTTGCGTAAATACAGACCTCACAATAATTGTGGAGGCCAAAGAATATCAATTAAATTACACTCACACTTCTAATTTCCGTCGTAGCGCAGTAATTAGCCACATTCTTGTGCAACCTGATATTTAGAAAAAGCTTTCAGCTGCAGCACCACCCCTCACAATTCTCCCTCCCCCCTTTCACTCCCACCCCATTGCCAGAGTTACTGCACCTCCATCAATTATTAACACTTCTTCTCACTCCTTTGCGAATCCCATGTTTCAAACTGCAGAAATGTGCTGAGAAGAAAAGCCCTCCAGGGAACTCAGGCCTGCTGGTCCTCTCCGAAGCACACCGCATTCTTCCTTTTTTCGAAAAAGAGAGTGGGAAGTCCGCTGCCATCGCTGTGTTTTATTTTCCTACGTGATTCGAATATTTGGACCCCGCAGACACGGACACGTCGCCAGGGAGATGAAGCGGAGAGTGCTTTGGGTAGAGTTCGGCCTATTTGGATGCGGTTACACATTTTGTGTTTCTTAAGCAGTTCTATAACCTTTTAAATTCCCTCGTGATAGAAGGAACTCTGTTCGCCAGATACTTCCGTGTTTACATGCAAAAACGGTGGCAAGTGTTTGCAGTAGATGTGGCAGTAGATTAGGCCAAATAAAATAAAAATAAAAAAGTGTACTTACTTTGATATCTCTGTAGAGCAGCAGCTTCTCTGCCTTTAGTACAACATATTTGTCCTGGAATTTATGCCCCGACAGCAGTTTGGAGGATCCATCATTGAACTTCAGGTAGTCGCCCTTTATAAACTGTTTTAGGTCTGCTGTAAAACACAAGAAGAAGTCTATTACAGGGATATATTTTCTATTCTATAATCAATATTCTAATTAGTCATTTAAGTCTACAAACAAGCTGTTTTCACCTTTAAAAATATGATGGTTTGGCTGCTTTTTTCTGTTTCCAGTTTGCTATTCTGTTTTTATTTCATTGCACTGGCTCTGTAGGAGAGAGTTGGTTGCGGAGCCAGACCTTCTGGAGGAATAAACACCCAGAGTCACATTGGAGTCTGATCAAGAGATCAAAGATTACTTCTAAACTTTTTGGACTTTTTACTCCTGTTTGTCGACCCAACTGTGGCAGCAACCTGTGGTGGTGACCTAAATTGTCGGGTGTGATGCTGATTGTTCGACTGGAGCTGGAGGGGAAACGTACTTTGCTACATGAACCACATTATAGAGAGGAGAGGGGGAAAGAAGAGAGAGAGCTTGAGTCCCTGGTGAGTGCTTAAGTAAGTGAGACTTGATCTGAATTTAAACACAAACCCACCCGCTGCTTGCTAGCAGCTTCGTTGGTGGTGAGCGCTCCATCGAGATGATAAAAATCTATCTGATGTGGCTCAGACATAAATGTTTAAAAGTTTTATTCACATCTTGTTCGTCGACTTCCCTATCCCAGAAATGGCAACGTACCAACGCACCTACAATGTGAAATAGCTATAACAACGAGGACCGCATCTTGAATAAGCAGCAGAACAATATCAACGTGGATTTCTTTGGGTTTCTGGTGGAAACATTTGGGATAATTAGTACAACTCCATGAAATAAAAAAACGATCTAGTCGCTTTTAGACATTTGAATGCAGAATTCTAAGTATTTTTGTCACAAAACTGAACTAAAGCTTCGGTCAATCATTCAATAATACTTTAAAACTATTAGCATAGAACTTGAAGCTGAAGGTGTCCAACCTTCATCATTTGCTTTTACCTATTCAACTATCTATTACTATCAGCTATAAAGATTTGTCCACTAATTCAACTATTTAAACTTTTTAGCCATTACTTTTAGCCTCCTGTTTAACTTTGCACCTCTCTAGTTATCACTACAATCACAACACATGGCATTCTTAAAGCTGACTAGTATGTTCATTTTTAATTGGAAAATGCTGGTATACATCTTTACTGGTTTTGTACAGCTGTCAGAACACTGTACCTTTTCCATCAGCAACTCCTTTGGCTCCTGAAAACTTCTTTATCACAAGAAAAGCGGAGCTAGGGTACTCTAAGGCGCTCCACTCTAGCACCTGCTCGAGAATTTTCTCGCTGTGATGCAACGGTCGCTCTGTTGAAAAACCAAAAAAAAAAAGACATCAGGTCAGATGGTGTAATTTAGACAGAAAACTAGCAATGGTCAAACAAAAAACGTTAAAAAAAAAAAAAACAATCAGCTGCCAACAACAAAGCCATTCTGTTTTTGTATGAATTAAAAATGCATGAAATGAAATCACAAACTCAGATAAAAATCCATGGCTAACTCTGGTTAACCACAAAACAAAATTATGTTGTTGTTCTCCCCATTTTCATCACATCATTTAAATTATCTCCAGCATATCAGGACCTGATTATAAAAACACACTCATGTGCAAAATAGACCTATTATCTCTTCCTAATTGGTGAACAGGGTACACGTTATCATCCAAGAAGAAAAAAATAGCAGATAATTTGTGTACCACCGCCCCCTGCTCTGATGCCTCAATCGCTTCACTCCCCTGTTTTTCATAACCGAAAAGAGGTAAAAAGAGCCACAATGGCATAACTTATTCATAACAGTGGGCTTATCTTCTCTCTGGAATCTCTGCAGACCCAGGCCACGGAATTAGTTCCTCATTTCCCAACAAATATTAGCTCCCCCTTTCTGCTTATTGTCCTCGATAACAGTGTTTATCTGCAGCTATCCTCCAAAACGGCTAATTATCGTACTTCCCCTCCCTTCTTTATGGTTTTATGAGCAAAACCTGTCACGCTACCGCCTTCAAAATAGCTTGACTGTTTACTCTTCCGTAGACATATTGTCTCGCCACGGAAAATATGCTGAACAGTCAGCAAATATATTCAGTATTCAACGCACCTTCGGTTTTAGAAGAGGACGGCGTGTCCTCTGTAACTTTGTGAGGAGGAAAACAAACATGAGAGCGAGGTGTAAACTCCCAGTGAACTGATGAAAAGTGCACGGGGACTGCCAGCTAAGCAACTTCACGACAAATCTCAACTTTGACTCCCCCTTTCGCTTGCCGCTTCCCGCGGTATGATCAAATGTGGGTGTGTGAGGCACGGGGCGCCATCAGCGAATATTAATGCGGGATGAGACGGGTCAGCTCCCTAGGTCGATCATGCAAGAGAGATGGAGGTAATTTATGACATATGATGGTGAAGATGATTAATTAATGTGCATATCATCAACTTGACGATGCTTGGCTAATTTCTCGGTGCGCGTCCGTGCTCACGGACACTGGTTCATTAGAGAGAAAGCATAATCATCTAATCACGGGGTCGTTGGGTGGGAGGGAGGTGTGATCTTTGTATATGCCCTGGATGAGAATAGCCATTTAAATGGTGATGTGGGAGCATCAATCACAGGTTGAATACACTGTAGATGACAGTAGAGAGGTTTAGAGCAAAGACTTTGTTGACAGCTGGGTGAGTCTTAATCTAACCAATGGAATGATGTTATTAATTCACTCAAAAATCCTACAGGAAACAAGCTTTGTGCAGTTGTGATCGCGCAACATGTGTGTGTCATAGTGCCATCTAATGATAAGATTTCAGATCTCCAAAATATTCAGTGTGGTTAAAATTTAAAGGGGTCTCTCAGGAACTAATCCATTGGAATATTGGCCGCAGCTGATAGTGCTCAGACTGGACTGATATATAGTTAATCTGAACGAGAAATCTGTGTATTAAAATATGAATTAACTGATAATAATATTGTAAAAAAAACAGTTATATAAAGACTGTAATAGCAGAAGCAATAATTTTCATGTTTAACTCCTTAAAATGGATTCTTAGAAGTAGTGATTAGTGAGGAGGATTTTTAGTGAAAGACTGAACAGTGGGAGGTAGGAGAAGGAAAAACATGTTTCAGTTTCAGTGTTGATTTAGCGTCATCACAGTGTAAAGGGGCTCCCTCCGTTAAAGTTAACTGAGGAGGACCCGCTGCAGCGTCTGAGGCTTAAGCTTTAGAAAAGGACTATAACTCTAATCGAAAGAGTCAAAAAGGAAATCGTCCAAAAACAATTTTGGACAGTTGACATTTAGCTCAGTTACGATTCCTCTGAATGCACTTTTCTTCTAAAGATCCAGTGCGCGGGATTTAGCGGTGAGGTTGCAGACTTCAGCCAACTGACCATCCATCTCCTCACCCTCCCCTACAGCGGCCGCCAGTGTTTGTCTGTTCTGGGCTACTACTGACACATGGTGGTGCAACACAGAGGACTCCGCGGAGGAGGATCTGCTCCGTCTGTAGATATAAAGGCTCATCTAAGGTAACGGAAAACACAACGACTTTTAGGTCATTACGCATTAATGGAAACAAATGTATGAAAATTCCATTCCATTTATGCCAATGGATTCCCTCTAAAGCCCCCCGATATTTGACATTCACCATGTTGCTCAGTTGATGTGCATTTTAATTGTATTGTATCATCCACTAATACATTTCCTCTGATAACTGCAAATATTATGTGCAATATTCATATAAAAATAAGGGAAAAAAAAAACAGCGGAATATATATATATATATTTTTTTAAAACAAGACAAAAGGACTTTTAATGACTATTTGAGTATTTGAAAATCATGGCCTATCCCTGCTGGGGGGACAATACAGTTCATGATCAGCGTTTTAATCCCAGGCCCCCGGGCAATGCCACAATAATAATGCAAAATAGTTGCAGTAGCTGGTAGCCTAAAGGTTGAGGTGCACACCACATAACCGCAGCGTCCACAGTCACATTCCCAGCTAGCAAGACTTTTTGTTTGTCATACTGAATCTCTACGACCACGACTGGATAGGGAAAGCAAAAATGCCCCAAAAGAAATGAAAAAGTTGGCAGGAAGCAGGATGGAAATCCATTCGTCTTTAGTGATGTCTGAAAACTTGAAGACTATAACCCTCAAGCGTTAGAACCAAAAAGTGACGTCGTGTTGAAGACTGAAACCTCAAATTAATCTTGTGATCCCATCAAGTGTCCAATCTGTTGAAAGTTGCTTGTGTTTGTATTAAAGAATACTAGAATGATAATATTAAGAAAAAAAGAAATCTTGTGACCCACTGGGGTGAATGTCGGGCAGCACTTATGATGCATCACTGTTTGAAATAGTGTTTCTCATGATGCTCTGTGATATCCGACTGATGGGGACTGCGTACCTAACTCTCCGTTCTCGATGACTTCAAAGGTGGTCCAGAGATCGTCTGCGTTAAAGGTGACGCTCTTTATGCTCAGCGCCGTTTCTGTGAGCTCCGTGGGCCGCATGCTGGGAGAGACCTACCGCAAGAACAACAAAAACAAATTGAAAGAGAAACAATCGAACGAAATGAAGAACGTTGTGCATATGGAAGCTCAGATCATAAGCTCTCCGGATCGATATCAGTGCCTTCAGCCTTCTCTCTCATGAAGAGCAATTCAATACTTAACATGTAACACTAACTGCACAAATATCTGACTCGCAGGCATGTACACACAGAGCGCTGATTAAATACTTCGCTTCTTTGTCGAGTTTATGAGGTGTTCCTGAACAGGAGCGAACAAAGCGAATGTGCGGCTTTACTCCACCGGGAGAAAAAGCGGAGCATTAGAGTCAAACCATGGTGCTGAGCGCTCCTCTTTAACCCAATCTCTATTGTACAGCCAACCTGTGACAGGAGTCTGTAACCTACAGCCGCTTGCGCGCCGTGTAAAACGCAATTACTCACACAATTAAATCAGACGTTTCTTTGATTAGTTCGCTTTTGATTTATTTCAGTGGCGGTAATCCCATCAGGTTAAACCACGAATGTCTCAGCCCTATTCTATCAACCTCTCCACCTCTCGTTCTACCCACCCTCAGCCCTCATCCGTCCTCCTGCTTCACCTGCCTTTACCCCGCACTCCCTCTCCCTTCCCCTCTTTCTCATTTCAGCTCACCACAGACTCACATGCCCGACACTCCTGCTTGAAATACACACATTAAAACACACAAGCTCGCTCATACCTTGATTAAACAGCAGTTCTCTGGTTGTCTTTTTTCCAGGTACACCTCGAAGATCAAGTCCCCAGCTGGAGAGAACT
>OMLP01015446.1:0-13953 GCA_900302685.1 Spondyliosoma cantharus | reverse complement strand
TTTTTTATTCCAACTTTTTTTTTTTTTTAAACATCATTATCATTTTCTGAGAACAATTTGCTTTGTTGGAGTTATACGAATGGCTGAGACGATTGTGGGGGAGAAAAAAAAAAACCTAACAAACTCATCGTGTGTGTGTTTAGGCCTGATAATGCGCGCCGTCGACGACATCCAGTGCAAACTGCCGCTTTAATTAGCGGGATGTCTCACTTTTTTTTTTTTTTTCCCTCTCCTTCATGTCACGCCGTGTGTATTCACCGCTATTGGGCTCATGATTGGTTGAGCTTAATGGCTATTTGTCATGCGAATGATGGCGTCCCAAACCGATTTGGGAGTGAATGCTCCTCCTTCAACGGCAGAACAAGAGGGATCCAGGCGTTCTGCGGGGAATAGGCAGTCGCTCTGTGCTGCCATATCCCGTAAAGCCAGGCAGCTCTCCAAGGGTAACATTGATCCCACACCCCCGCCCCATCCACACATCAGCAGAGTCAAGCCTATTGTGAAGATTTGGCAGCAACAGTTCTGCTCCCCAGATGGTTGAAGTACGAGAGTTGTAAATAAAGTCATGCCTGCAGCCTGGTTTAGATATGCAGTATGGTAATATTACATGAACGCTTAAAGTGTCATGATTTTTTATTTTTTTTTCCTTCTGCCATTGATGGGAGAGTTTTGTTAAAACAAGCAACCGGGCTACGTCTGACTGCATGTGCTTCATCTTTTCTACAGAAATATCTCAGGGAGGATTTGGCTAACGGATAACACTTAATACATACACGATACGATACATACTTTTCAAATTTTGGATGGTGAAAATGTTATTATGCATTACTGAGAAAGAACCAGAAGTCCTGCACATCATCCGTCACTCATTTAAAGCCTATTTATTAATTCTTTAAAGGGGCATGCCACCAATTTTACATGTAAAAATCAGTTTACAGAGCATTTTTCAGCCTGTGATAATAGTGTTTCCAGGTAAATGTCTTCTGTGGATCTGGAGAGGGCTTTCTAAATATTGCCGTAATGAATACTCATTGTGATGTCATCAGGGTAACAGCAAAAGGCTGTGAAGTACAGGTATCTATAGGGTTTGTTTACTCGTCAGTTTTCATTAGACAAACACAGTAACAATAGTATTTATATGATGATATATGTCAAAGTGCATCACAAGAAGCATTTACATTAAATTCTCAGATCACGGCTTAACTTTTTTTAATTCAACGGTGAGGAAAACAGAAAGAAAACAGAAAAATCACACAGCTAAGGCAAAAGAAATTCAATCAGATTTCCTTCTCTCTCTTTTTTCATCTTTGACTTATTCCTCTGCTATCGAAATTGCTCCTCACATATAGAACAAACTCAAGAGTCATAAGCCTGAACTCATTTCGCCCTCAAGCTAAAAATGTCCTGAACAGGGCTCCTCTGGTATTTTTCGTCCTGGGTGACCTGTTTTTTTTTTTTTCTATGCAATATCTGTGTTTCCTGGTGTGCAGTCGTTTGTGCTGTTGATTACAGCTGAGCAGAGTGATATTAAATTAACCAACTGCTGTTTATCATGACTAATAGAGGAGGCAGGTGGGCTACTTGTTTGTGAAAGATCAATTTTTTAGTGTGTAACTTTTGAGTGAAGCCCTGGATTGTGTAACCAAGCTAAGCTTAGCCATTTGTCACCCTCCTCATTGTCCCCTGTCAAACGGCAATAAAAGAAAAACACATAAATATGAAACTCTCTGACTCACGCTGAAGAGTGTAACGTAGTTGCTGATGAGGTCGTGGACGACGCTCGTCTCCTGCGGTGTTTGTCCCCGAGTCTGGAACAAGCAGGAGGAGAAGACAGAGGCCAGTTTTTCGCTCGCCATGTGGTTGAGGTGGGAGCACTGCTGAATCCTGAATCACAGGGAGAAGCGTGGTTAGAAGAAACCAAGTGTACCTGCAGACGCGCACGGATCAACACAAGCTCATGCCCACACACACACACACACACACACACACACACACACAGTTTAGTGAAATGTTAGGCCTCGGTCCAAATTCAGCAAAGGGCCAATTAAGTCTCCTCCAAACAATCTACATCATTAACATAATGCGGATAAATCACAAGCATCCTCTGCAGGTTTCTGAGGAAACAATGTGTAATGTGAGCATCAGTGAATGAGACATCAAGCGAGCGGGGTGTTTGCAAATGCCTCTCGAGGTGGGAGAACTAACAGGTCTGCGGCGTGGGGCAGCTGATGCTGGCTTTAGTCGAGTCTCTATACGGCAAAACAAAGCGTTGTTGATTCATTCCACACCAGTTAAACGTCTCTAGTTTATTATTAGAAGTTTTCCACACATGAAAATGAGTGTTTAAAATATTCAAAAGTGAAGAGCAAAAATTAAATAATCATTTTCAGCCCGATACCCTGAAAGTAAATGTAAATGTAAATTTTTCCCAGAAAAAAGGCTCTGAAACTCACAAATAGCACCACTCGTGTTGCAGACTTCTACTGTTGACTGTCTGAGATTTTAATAATGATCCACTCGATCTGTCTTTACTTTAGAAATGCCAACAAATGGGCCAAACAATATGAGATTCATTCATCATGTCAACCCGAGGACAGTGCTGCCGCAGTGACAAAAACAAACTTCTCCTTTTCAGCTTTTAATATAAAGGAGCTGACATCATGTCCTCTCTCCAGTTACTTTCCGTCTTGATTGGTCAGAAGAAGAAGAAAAAAGATCTGCACACACAACAGAGGGCAGAGTGGGGTTGTACGCAGAGCGGAGGGGACAACAGGTTAATCAGCAGGTGACAAACCGCATCCCCGAGGTGGCTCGGGGTGGCGGGACCTTCGAGTCTCTGCGCTTGTTACGTCTGTGATGCAGTGCGGCATCTGTGGCGCTACACCTGTTCTATCAGTCCCATCGAAAACGTGATGAAGGCGAGATGCTACTAAACCAAGGCTGTGAAAGAAATTATTGTTCTGTTTCATTTCCACGTCCAATTAAATGCAGTTGAGCTTCTACAAAAGTTTTCTAGTGGCTGACAGTCACTGATGATGCTGGCTACGTACTGTGTCACATTCAACCAAACATCTATTTAGGCTGTGACAACAGAGGTTCAGAGGATGATTTTCTATTTGATGGAAGTGCTAAACACTCATAGAGAGGTTTAAGGAGAATTTTATATATTGTATACTTTTTCTATAAAATCTTAACCACTTATTGCTGTGAAATATGCGCTAATGTACCGTAAATTTGTAATTAAGTACTATGGACGCTTTTGGGTGAACAATATTCTTGAATGTTGTTTTGGCATCTTCGTGCCCTGTTTTTGCCGTTCTTGAACTTGACCACATGCTTTTCTCCTTCAAGATAATAAACTTTCTCCTGACTGCAAAACTAACCTTGAAATGGCCTCATGGGTACATGTGCTGCAGTTTGAGGAGTGCGTGCGCGCGCGTGCGTGTGTGTACCTGTACAGATGTTGTAGCAGAGCATCGAGCGTTGACCTGTTTATCTTCGGCAAACTCTCTATGAAAGTGGAGTACTTCTTCACCCTCTGCCTCTCGTCCTTCTCATCTACAAAGACCACAAAGATGAGAGCTGCTTACAAACTATCAAGCTATGAACCGAGGTGCGACCATTGACACACCAAGGTGGAACGAGGGTCAAACTTTTGTATTATTTGCAAGCCAAAATGTTCCAAATCCTGTCGCTACAGTTGAAAAATCTCAGCATAGTTATATATCGTGTCCTGTGTGTGTCTATACCTTTAACGTTGGTATATTTCTGCATATTGCAGCACTTTGAGGCTTCACATACCCAGAGCTGACACCCAGTACGGATAGAGCTCCTTGGTTAGCAGTGCGTCCTCTGCCTGTGATAAGAAGCTCTTCAGGGTGTCCGTCACATCCTCCAGCTGGTGCTCCTTCTCCCTCAGCTTCACATTACGCGCGTCGCTGGTGAACTCCTCCAGGAGGAGGGCCACTCGACCGGGGTCCCCTGTCCTCTGATAGACCCCTTCCTGGCACAAACCTGGTTGATTAGATAATACATTGACTAGAGCATCTGCAACAGCAAATGAACAGCACATTTCTATACAACCATGTAATTGTAGGGCGACCTTACAGGTGGGATTTAACACTGTTACATAAGCACATTTGTATGTTAATTGCACGTAAAATAAAATTGTCACCGCCAGGTTGACTAACCTTTTGTACTACTTTACAGTTGCAGTCAGAGTTAACTTTATGCCAATCTCTCATTATGTTACATAACAACTACTGTACAATGGCACTGTACAAGTCCCCATTTCCTATTCATGCATCGAGAAAGTAGTAAGCGCCTTGTGGAATTTGTGCATTTACATTCTGTAAATAACTCTGGATGCCACTGAAATGTTGCACAACATTTCTAATAATGTATCAGCATTAAAAAGCATGAAATTCTCATCACGGCACAGCACGCTGGATGATTCAGCTCCTCAAGGGGAAACCATAATACTCATGCAGAACCAATTTTGAAAAACTTTCCCTTGTAAATTTAAGGCAACTCACCATACTGAGTGACAAAAGCAATGCAGCTGTCGACGACGATGGGGACGCCGTTTTTGGTCAGCTGTTGGTCGCTGAGCGCCTTGCCATCCGTGCCGGCAGCCAGCGTGATCGCCGAGTGCCACAGTGCAAAGTCCATGCGGTTGAAGCCATGGATGTAAACTGTTCTATTAAAGAAGAAGAAAAAAAAAACTATTGATAAAGCACACGCTCATGTACTCTCCCTCAACAATATGGTTGGCTCATATTTTAGGTGCAAAAGTTGTTTCATGTACTTGGAAAAAAGCACTGCTAAGTCATTAAGTAAACAACCGGCAAGATTAAAGAAAAACCAAAAGCGCTTCTACGGAACACACATCTATAAACAACCGGCGCTTTCCCACGAGGTTTGATCAAAAAACACACAAACGAAGAGCAATTAGTGGAGTAAACACAAAGTCTTGTTGTATTACTCTAAAAGGGAGGCAAAAAACTGTTGGCTGGTGTGCTACAGCACCGTCTCACCTCGTCTCTGTGACTGACGAGGGCAGCCTAGCGAGACTTTAATTATCTTGGATGGTTACAGTAGGTAAAGTGCACTCGGACTAACAAGACAAATGCAAAAATCAAAGCTTACGGCGTTGCATAATGCATGGGTGTTGTTGTATCACAAATGCGTTGCCAATTAGCACACCTTTATTTCAAAGACTGACATACCTTCCGGCCTCCACCATCAGCAGGACTTGGATCTTCTCCTCACCCTCCGTATGTGTGGAGACAGCTGGGGGGAGGAAAAGGGGCAACAAGTTGTTGTAAAATGCAGACTGTTAAACTGCGTACGCGAGCAACACGTTCTGCGCTAATGCAAAGCAACGTGTTGGGAGCAGTTTGACATTTGCTGTTGTTCAATCTCTCTAAAAAGCACAGGCACTTAGAAGCTTTAGCCCGGAAACTTGAGAGCCAGTGCATTCATTACCTGCCACTGAAAGGTCTTTCTTCTCATCATCATTTACATTTCAAGTCAATCATTGCAGATAATGCAAAGCACAATACGTCTAGACATATCTGACTGGTCTTGTACACGCAGATGAAAGGAAAGTGAGAGAAGGGAAGCGGAAAATGCCAAATGCATTCCATTGGAGTTAATGGCATTTCCCTGTTGTAATGGGGGAACATGGAGCTAGTTTTTAAGGCGCAGACTTTCTAAAGGTGGTTTAAACAAGAAAGGGAAGTGAGGCATAAACACGAGTCACTGGTCATCAAGCTTTACATAAAGTTAGTCCCTAAACCAAATAAGAGAAAATAAAAACACAAAAAAGGACAGAGTTCCTGCCATCCTTCATCTGCAAAAAACAATCTTGAAATAACAGTGCAAGGATTCAGAAAAAAAAAACTGGGCTAAGGGACTCCAAAGCTCTGCCATAATCTCTTCTGTGGGTTCAAACAGCTGCTTGGATCAAGGCAACAATCACAAACACAAACACACACAAACACACACGCACGCACACACACACACACAGAAAAAAAGTACAAAAAAGATTTGAGGCTCTGCAGATGACTCACAAATCTCCTAGCAACAAAATTGGCACTGTCATCATACTCAAGTTTCTACTGGCTGTGCTCAAATGAGGGATATGTATTAAAGAAACTAGCAAAAAGAGAATATATCTGAATAAAATGATGACTTTTTGAGAGCTAGCTATGTAGCTACCTGTACTATTAGTAATTACTTAACCATGCAAACATCCCACGTTTATTTATTCACAATGCTAATTACATATTTTAGAAAATGCACTTAGTTTTTCATGATGAAAATACTGCCCTCGCCAACAGTCAGTTAGCTTAGCTTCAACTACAATATGTTGTTTTTACACATTTTTTTTTCTCTCCAAATTCAACAAACAAGATATAGCTAACATGTTAAATAGTTACAGTTACCTTTAATAGAGCCAGGCTAGTTGTCACCCAGCGTTTCAAGTCTTTGTGCTAAATAAAGCTAACAAGCTGCTAGCTAGCTTGAATCTTGCTTATTCAACCAGTGCAAAAACACAAAGTGTAAGAACAACACACAGTTTAGGCTAAGATAATCTAGCTTCCTACATACAGATACTTACTAAAACAAAACAAGTAGATTTACCAACATGTTTAACTTTTCCTTAATTATAGAATTACAAAGGCAAAAATATCAAAAAAAAAAAAAAAAAAGGAATAGGAGTTCTTCCTATTTCCTATTTCCTGTTCCAAACACTACAATCTCTGCATCCACATCTGTAGTGAACTCATTGATTATCAGCAACAACAGCAAATTGTATTTTAATTGTTGGCACAAATAAAGAGGATTGGTAGAAAAATAACATATAACAGTCACATTTTTGCAAACTCCTTTGTTCAGTCCTGTGTATGTCGAGCTAAACAACAAAAAACAATTAATCCCCAAAAGTCTCTCTTAAAAAATAATTTGCTTTCTATTTCCTCTGGAGGATTTTCAAGGGCACAGTATTTCATTCTGATCCAAACAACAAGAGAAGAAAGGAGAGAAATTCACAGATTGATATTGACTTGAGAGAGGTTTATTAACAGCCTTATCAGGTAAATGCAAAACACTTGTCACCGTTGTTTGAACTGGCACTCGGCAATCCTCTTTCATCCATCTCAGAGCTCTGCGGGAAACTTTTTTATTACTTAATATGTTTGTGTGATAAGGAACTAAGACTGCGGCCTTGTTCCCTCCATTAATTTGTACTGGCCGTCCTGGAAGAGATTTTCATGAGGTTTTTTTCTCTCTCCCGATTTAGGCTGCTGAAGCGCATTTATAGTGGGAGCATTTATTACTTTTTGTTGTGAAAGGTATTATAAGCAAATCTCTTGGCATTACAGGCCCTATTGCAGACATCTGGATCCTCCAGCAGCGATTCCTCTAGATGGAACCAAGCCTCTGAGAAACACAAAGGGTCGCTGGTGGGAAGCAGTTGAGGGATCACACAGATGTTTTTCTCAGTGAACAACATCTCCCACTGGTTGGTTAGAGCATGTAAACATAATGTGACACTGCTTGAAATCCAATGACCGACAATTACCTTTTTTTTTGGGCTGATACTGAGAGATATAAATTTGATTGAATAACTCCATCAAAAAGGAAGCCCCCTAAATGTAAATAATGCACAGTTGTGAACAAGATATGTACTGAACAAGGCATTTCACAACTGAAAAATAACCTTCTTTGTGTTTTCTTTTCAACAAACTTTACTTTCTAAAGTACTATCAGAAAGAAACAAAAAAAAAAATCAATCTGTTTGCAATCAGTGTTACTAACCAAATGCACTGAGTGTTTTAAGCATTTCCCTTTTCATAAAACATGTATATAGGCGATTACTTCAAGTGTTTCAAGTCTTTTAAATCCATGGATTAGCAAACCTAGATGTGTAGCTACAAGCTATCCCGACAGTCTCCTCAGAACTTGGTATTGGCAGTTCAATCGTATTAAGTTAACATCCAAGTGAACATGACTCACCAACAGTTCTTGCTCTTTCTGCTAGCTTTGATTGCTGTCCATCTTAAAATGGACCCCAGCGTGGACACACAGAGATTTGACTGCTAAATATGCTGGACTGCAGTCTTGTGCTGATGTCTATCTTTATCTTTTAGGATGATTGAGCAGAGCAGTGGGGATTAACACTACTTCGCTATTTAGCCACTGCCTGAAGAGAAATTCACTGAGATAATTGCGCCGAATGAGTTTAAAGTTTAATGTGCTTATCTTGTTTGAAAAAGAAAGTTCCGGGTGGGAAGGCAGATTTGTGCAGTGCGACAGGTCAGTGCTTATCCAACTGTATCTGTCATTCCCCCCTTGTTTTACTTTTTATTTGTGCGGCAGACATCTTGACACAAGACATCACAAAAAAATGATCAATCCTCTCTCAAGTACACAGCTGAGCCCCCAGGAAGCCATTTTGGGAGGTAGTGCACTGTTGTTCTTTGGGGATCGAATCCTTTTGTTTTGTATTTTTTTTTGGAATTTTTGAATTTAATCATTGAAAGAGCAGTTTAGAAAACAAAGCGCTCAGACAAATTAATACTGAACCATTGACGAAGATCAATAAAATAATTTGAGTGAGCTAAAGACAGTAACATTTGTCCTTGTCACAGGGGTCCAGTCAAACAGAGAATAAATGACAAACAAGGCGCTACAGATTAAAATGAGTAACAAATCTTTTGTTGGTTCTGAGAACCTGGAACAGACCAAATCACACTTGTACTCGTGATGCAGTTTGAAGTGCTGCTAGTTGGAAACATGTTGTGATTTTAATTGAAAAGTGTATTTATTAAAACCCCCTCGCTGCTACACAGGAGCACCTTTCATGTGGTGGTGTCACCGCTGAGGAAATAACAGTTAATCTCATGTCACAGACTCTGATTCCTAAAGGGATCCTTTCAGTGCTCCGGCACCTACCATCCCCTGACAAAATACAGCCCCTCCTGGCGCTGGCGGCTCCCCGGCTGTGACAAATATGGTTTGAGAAAGCCGGGAATAAAAAATGAGAAACGCTGTGGTTCCTTACCCAGCCCCGAGGTGAGAAGATGGGGCGGCACTTTGCGCGATTTGATCCACGTTGAGGTGTAAATGGATTACAAAGATCCATTGATTCTCGGCCTTCTTCTGTTCGCACATCACACGGGTGCGATCGATCAATCTGCCAAAGTATGTGTGAACTTTCACCGTGACTAGAAGCTTCCCACCACTGACTATCCTTTGAATAACCGGCATTTGCCGGCAATGTGGAGGTATTGGCTTGTGCGTAATAGATAGAACTCCGATTTCTACTTCACAAGACCCGTATTCATGCCACATTTTGTGAGAACAGCTCGGTGAAATCTTCCTGTTTCAGATGATGACTGACCTTTCTTGACCTCATATGAACAGCTTCTGTGTCACCTTCTCACTCACGATTTTTAGGCTAAACCAGCCAATATGAGCAGTGATCTGTGTCGTGGTGTGAGAAGCTGAAATGTCGTCTGATACCAGCTGCTCGCATGCATCCTCCAACATCTTTGAGTAGCTACAAATGCAAATGACAGGGGGGGCGTCGTGGAATGGTAGCATTTTTGGAAATTACACAGTATTTCAAATGGTGAGAGTGAATCTGAATCATTAATGCATTTGACCACTAACACCATCAACCATAAGCTGATACGGTTATTTATTGCGTGTTAAAAAGCTTCACTGAAAATTTTTAGTGAGATACTGTTTGCTTAAACTGTGGCAATTTAGGACAGAGGTGAAATCCATGTATTAACCAAACTGGTGTGTTCTTTTATGTACGTATTAATGCATGAGGTCAGTCATGCTCCGCGGCGGCTCCACCACACCAGCATTTAAAGCGGTCACATTTATGAGCAGAATAAATTGTTTTTAATGGAACTAATGGTATCATTACATTATTAAAGTATCGCATTGGAAAGAATATAGATATCTTTTCAGAATATTACATTTCGGGAAAGGTGGAAACTGTACTGTGTATATTTCAGGACGAGACATTTAAAGCTCCCATATTGTGGAAAGTGATATATCCACGTCCTATTTGCGGATAAAGCAGGCTTAGGTGCTTTAGAAATACTGTGAAAGCATCAAACGCTCAATCCACAGAGAAGAGCGCACAGCCAGTATTCAGAAACTGCACCTCTGAACAAGTCGTCAGGACTTCATTAACACTGTGATGTCACAACGATATAATCGCCGCCCTCAGCCATTCCCCAAGCAAGGCTGCGGTTGCAAAAACTCCGGCAGAGGTGGTGTAGAAACACAGTGGGAGGTGCCTGCTCTGGCCTGTTAGAGCTGACCAATCACAGCAGACTGGGCTTTAAAGAGACAGGCACTAAAACGGAGCGTTCAGACAGAGGGAGAAAAGAAATGTTACAGTAATGGAAAGCAAAGCATGTCATCTTTTTCCAGTTAACACACAAAATAAACAAAATGAGCAATGGGAAAACTCCTGTGAGTGAAAAAGAGTCAGCTAATATGACCGCTAGCTGCACAGTTTGACCCTTTGCAAACCATCTTGACCATGCTGGCCTTTGAGGGGAATATAGAGACTTTAAAATTGGAGGAAGCTGTTACATTACTGTAGCTGCGTCACAAGGGATATAACTTAACTATGCGAGCATATCATCTGGTTAAAAAGAAGTGCAAGACATGTTGAGAACTACAAATGCAAATATGCTTACTGAGCTCCTGCAGCTGTTTGAGTTGAAGGACTTCCTCCTCTCCCTCCTCCTCTCCTGGGCTGTAGTGTAGGGCAGAGCCTTCCAGCAGAAACCAACCTGTCCTCCAGTGGTACAGGTCATGGCCTTCTTTGTAGTGCAGTCTGCCAATCAGCTCCCCGTGCCTTTGCACCAGTCCCTCGACTTTAGCGGGGACGAAGCACTGCGAGTCACGTCGAAAAAAAAAAACAAAGAGAGGATGAAGAAATTTCACATTAAAAACTTTTTTGCCGCAGCTGCGTCACCTCCGAAGCAACACGGAAACACAACAGGTGCAGCTCTCTGCTCGGAGGGATAAACCTTTGCTCGGTTTCTGCTCCCTGGTGGAATTATTTTCCAAGTACGTATCTCTCCCTCCTGCTCGCTCGGCTCAGTCTGGCCATTGTTCAGCTGCACAAATTGAAATACGGAGGTGTAGAAGGCCTATGGTACAGATGGAGAGACATATGGACTGATGCAGCTATACCTCCCACTATCCATGACTGGGTTGCCTGAGATTAAAGAGATAAAAAAGGCAATGGGGGACATATTTATGTAGGGTATTATTACAAGAATCTGTCAGTGTGTGGGGGAAGAGATAGTCAGACCACTTGTCTTACTGAAAGAAGCACAGGCAGCATGAGGTTCTCTCAGGACATTGTCTGCTAGTGTCTGTTGCAAAGTGAATGAAAAAGCAGTGGATGGATATGCTGTAGTTCTGCGGCACATTCACACAGTTTCTCCTTTGTAACTTTAAGTGAAAAAACAAACTTATGAAGATGGTTTGTGTGTGTGTGTGCGCTGTATGCTAAGTGTGCCACCTTAGTCAGTGCCTGGATCCAGTCATGCTGTGTTTCCTGTGTTTCAGCACCGACAATCAGCACTCGCTCTGTCTGCAGGTACAGCTCCACGGTAAACACAGCCCTGCCAGAGACACACGACTCACCATTAGAAAATCTGGAGTGGGGAAATGTTCTCACAAATACACAAACATACTGGAAACGGACGGGAAAAAAAGAAGCAAAATCTGCGTACACAGAAGATCAACTTGTAAAAATGTGAGTAATGTATTTAAAGGCGCAATAAGTATGAGCTAGCCGCTTGTCAAATTCATACTATAGGGGGCAGTATTTCACCGGAGTAACCGCTAATTGCTGCTAACTGTAGCTTAGCTAGTTAGCTCATTTAGCCATGCAGGTAGGAGTTCAGACTGGATGCTCGAGACCAGGGGGGCACAAGGCTGGTGGACCGGTATGGGCTAACTTCTATGTAATCACATTATGTTGATAATGCTCATTCATTTCTGAATATTTTTAACTAAAATTCTTGCGTATTACCCCCTTTAATACTGTGGTGGTATGTAATTAAGAACATTTACTTAAGCACAAAACTTCAGTACAATTTCCATGTAAATGTACTGTATATTTTGATTTTAAGCAGTTTTACAGAGGTAAATAATGCCATTCTCTCCCCATTGCACTTGTGTGACAGCTTTAGTTACCAGTTACTTTGCAGATTACACATTTTCATACCCCTCCTGTCCAGTGAAAAAGCACACATTGCCAAATTTTGTGATTTTGTGTTTGGATTTTCTGATAAACTGATTGAGAGCGAAGTCATGGGATGAAAAACTGGCTGTTTTGAGTTCTGCAGTACAGCCACAACAAACCACAAGATAATCTTATAGATACATGATGCATTGCTGTAGTAGTACAAATCAGATGAACCTTAAGCATCTACAGCAGTTACATGAAACCTACACATTAATGCTTCAGTGATACACATTCCATCATCATACATCATAAATAATAGCAAAACCCTATTTTACTGCATCATGAGTCCTTTTACTTTAAATTTATATAATAATATAATATGCAAGACTTTGAGATGCAGTGGAGTATTCTCACAGCGTAGTATTAGTACATTAATATGTACATGGCATATAATCTGAAATACCAAATATATTAGTCACGTTCACTTGTTTTCAATATCAAAACCAATCTGTCCTTTTTGAATCATCAAGCTGAGCTTTGACTCGTCTCAGCTGTCAGTGGAACTCACATTTCCACAAAATAGCTGAAACTGAGGGCTGAAAATATCCCTCTTGGTTCTGTTTAGTTTAATTTGCTTATCATTAAAGTTAAATAACAGTGTTATTAGCGACTAGCATCAATGGATAAAAAATAATCGGAAAAGGTAGGTCCACCAATTGTAATCCGATATGTTGCCTCCAGTGATGTCGCTCAGTAGCTAGGCTGCATTTTGGGTAATGTAGGTACTAGGTTTTGAAAAGCCATCCACTGGTCTATCACTGCACTCCTATAACACTGCTGGACAGATTAAAAACAAATGATCAAAATCAATAAAGCAGAACGAGAGATATCTGCTTTTTTATTCCACGCATTCTTCTTCCTGTCCAAAACATTACCCACAATGCAACCTAGCCACTGAGTAACATCACTGGAGGCAATTTATCTGATTACCAGCAGCCTTACACAGATTTTCAAACACTGCTGACTGTACTTGACAAGTTTTGCACACATGAATATAATATATTACCATTTATGACATGATTTATCACAGTTTTTTATTCATCAAGTTTGTTTTTCAGAAGAAATTGACTATTAATTCCATTGCACATTTTAAAACTGTCACCTTGAGGAGCGCCGAGACACCTGTTTTCAGATGCACACATTTTAAAAACCATATAAAAAAAAGGAAAAGGTATCTCGCATTCTTTATCCGCTGGAATTAAGTCAAATGAGAGTCACTGAAATACATTTCTCTGCCTACTTTTTGGATTCAGTAGCTTTGTATTCTCTGAAGCTTCTATATTCCTTACAGCATATGTTCAGGTTTAGCCTTGACAGTGTTATGAATGCGCTTGTATACAATGTGTGTCATTCAGTAAGGAACATTCATACATTTTCCTTGCGTCTGTATAGGAACAAATACCGAATACCTAATCCTTCACACACTCATTCATCCAACACACTTACAGGCTAAACCTCTTGCTGTCGGAAGCAAAAAGGCAGCTATTAATCTTTGTTGCTCTTTCTCTTCCTGTCTGTCTGTCTCTCTCTGTGTCTCTCTCTCGGGGAGGGTGCAGAGGTTAGAGTATCACTATCTTAATGGTTTGAGCGCACACCGCCAAGTGGGAGCTCCTTTTTCCATTGGAGGCTCTAAATGCTACGGTGGTGGGTGT
>OMLP01015445.1:0-12825 GCA_900302685.1 Spondyliosoma cantharus | reverse complement strand
GAATACATACATACATGTACACACACATATACATATATATATATATATATATATGTGATCGCGTCGGTCATCGGCTTAACTTATAGTGGGCTGCTTGGTCGTAACATAATAATAACAAAGCTGTCACTCACCTCGCCTCCCAGTATCGTTATCTTCCTCCTGTCATCTGAAAATGTCCCGCGATGTCCACCGGTACATCAAATAACCTGCGTGTGGTTTCAAAATAAAAGCTGTCCGGTGTGTTAATATGTTTAACATGATTCTGTTCGGGGCTTCTTCTATTTTTTTATCTCAGAAATTTTTACCGAGGTCCAGACCTCGGTGACCTCATAGCTGGCTACGGCCCTGCTAGAGAGAGGGTTGAAACGGAGCAGGACTTGTACTGATGGCCCGAAAATCAACAAGTTACGTTAGTAGGCTATAATCGATTATGGTGTGTCACTGCATCGATGCATAATCGTCCATGTCCGCATCGCGATGCATCGTTAAAACGATTAATTTCCCCACGATTAATTTCCCCTATTGTATTACTACTTCATTAATGTTGTAAATATTAAAACTGAGTTTGAATTTCTTCTCCAAAACTATGTAGTGACCTTTTTAATCTCTCTTTTCTTTATTTACACAGAATAGCTCCTTTTTTTAAAAACACTGTGACTTTTTTAAATTCAAAATTGTATTAATTAATAATAATAATTAAATTGACTCCACATACTTGCAGCCCTAAAAGACACCAGGACTATTTCTGCTCCTGAACCTTTACAAATGGCTCAGTGTGGATATTGGTGCAAACTTAGCTGTGTTATCATGCTCGCAAGTAGAGGGCAGTCAGGAGAGAATCATCTATTCTACAACATCCTTGTCAGTCTTCACTCTGTCCCTGTGATTGCAGTAGCATCCAACTTTTTTGTGTATTCCAACAGAGGACGATCAGAAAAATTTGAGGTTAACGTCAGACTGCCGCTAAATCAACTCCGTGATCACTCTGTAGTAATCATCGATCACTACAATCAATAAAATCAATAATGTTTTTATTAAAATGTGTTTATATTCGTTCCATTACCTGGTGCTCAGTGTTTGTGAGTGATAAAATGGAGTGAAAATATTATGACCCAAAATGTAATTATCAGCACCATGACACTCTCTCCAACATCTCTAATGTGAAATCATTCAGTGTACATGAATGTGTTTTTGAATCTCTCATTTTTGTTTCTTTGGTCTGTTCCAGTCAAAGGTACGAGACGCTCCTGAAAGAGATGGAAAAGAAATCCGACCAGCATCGAGAAGTCCTGTCCAGTTTGCAGCAGGAGTTTCAGAAAGCTCAGGGCATGGCTGTCGGCAAAGTCTGACCAAGTGATCCAGCTGCATGCCTGTATACACACACACACACAAAGATAAAAGTAGAAGGGGTTAGTCATAATATGATGTAAGCCTTTAACATAAGGCTGATCAAATTCTGCTTGTATCTTGTCAGTGATTTGCAGCGTTATTACTGTGACTTCTCTCTTGTTACTAATAAAGGTGTTTTTCATGAAAGCTCTTCCTTCACTTGGTTCCTCAGGTTTCTGACCAATGACATGGAGTTGACTTCTTATTTTGCTTGTTATATGTCTGGTATCATATAGAAAGACACCATATGGACAAGTTAACAAGGTTAAAAACGTGATTTTCCTTGGCGGGGGTCTTTAATTGTGTGACCCTTTATAACTGATCGAGTACAGAAGACGGGTGGAAGCTGCCCCTCTTTAATTGCCGGGGCAGGCTGGTGGCCACCGGAGCAGATGTTGTCCAGTCTCTGACCCGCCCCACACCTCACAGCCTGAAAAAGGCTCAGCGGTGCAGCTTTGTTCACATAGATGAATGTGCTTTACCCCGCAGTTTACCACCAGCGGAGGCTTTAGGAGACATGAATAATGAAAAACAAAGTCTTCAGACTTCTTAACACACACAAATAACCTTAAATAACATGACTGTACTTTTACTGTCGCAGCTCGCTTGTGTAGGTTTGAGAAAACTCTGCCCCAAGAGCTGAAGATGTGTGGTGATGTTACTGTATTCAATTGTTTCTCACGCCAACAGGCTGAAAGATGAGATAACGGACGACAGTCTCTGTCAACAGCATCGTGAGAACATTAGACGATGTGTTCCTGAAACGTTTGAGCCACATTAGTAGCTAACAACATTAAGATAGCTAAACACCACTGTTTGCCTGTCCAGCTAACACACAGCTGCAAGCATGCATTAAAAGTACTTAAAAGACATGGAAATATAATATAAATTACCAAGATAAATGTATACAATTCAACAAAATATCGCTCTCCTGAATTATTCGTTATTTAATGCTAGTGAACGTTATTTAACTCACGGAACTTCAGCCTTTAGCTCGAGGAATAATAATAAATATAAGCTTACACACAAATCTTTATACTACAGATTGTAACTGAATTTAGGCTGTAAATACCCGGCCACACACACGCGTGCACTGTAATAACACTGCAGGACAAGACGGCGCTTACCGTGCACGAGCCTGTCACCTGTGGCGCGTGGGAAGCAGCAGAGCCATTTACACTGAGGTGTGCTGCTCTTATTACATCACCTCAGCAGGAAAGATGGCCGACACGTGGCCACTGGCAGGGAGGCTATATAATATACACATTTTATAAAACATAAAGTTAAACAACCTCTGACGCTACTTTCAATATAAATATGGCCGATTTGTTTGTATGTGTTTGTTACAGATGATTTCGTTGCATTTGAGACAACAGCACTGCAACTTTGAGAGCCCAAGAAAAATGTACAAACTCAAAACACATGAGTTTAAAATCGTCTAACTCCAGAGAGTTCCCCATAATCCAAATATCACAGCGGATGATGCTCCTTCTGTGACCTGCTGTCATCAGATGGTTTATTGATGAGGCCAAAAGGTGATCCATCACTTCTCACGTGTGCTCGCGCCGACGTGATAAAACCAACAGACACAACTGCCGATGAGCGCGTGGAGTGATGTGCTGGGTTTCTCGGGTCAGATTTCTCACAGTTTAAGTTTGGGGTCATTTTGTAAACAGGCCGAGATTTATTCCTGCCTTGTCGTGCTTTTTCATTGTCTGAAGTAAACAGACCTTTAAGTAGATGCATCCTGACTGGACTGATCCTGGACTAATAAACAGTCATTCTGCCACTGGACCAGCTCAGTCTTCATTGAGAGAAACCTCCCCTTCAGATGGAACCCTAATCTGATTCCACCTTTAATTGATTTACTTAGTCATGTGGGCTTTTCTCCAGGCGGTTTAAGCTTTAAAGCTCACAAAAGAGCATCCTGTCCAGAGATCAGCCCAGCGGGACTAACACCTGCTTTCATAAAGGATGTTTTCAAACAGGCTTTAAGGAATGTACCAACCGAACCCTCACACGATAAATACGTTTCCTCTAATTTACCCCTTTATATCAGACACATGTTCAAATCAAATATGTGTTCCTTTTAAGCCGGGTTAATAGCCATGCAGGTTATGGTGGCACAGCCTCTGCTCCCTGCATCAACAAACTGGAATCCCAAATTAAAAACAGTATCCACTATAAATTTAATCTACAAGAAACATCAGACCACCATATAGATTTAGGGTAAATTGGCTGCCTATCCATTGATTCCCCTTTATTCCTCAGTTAAATGGAAGCTCAGCAGGGTACTTGGTAACATTGATATGTAGATAGGTAGCCTGTTGGTTTTAAGTGCAGTTTTCAGATGAAGAAAAGAACATGACACATTAACACACTGCAGACCAGATCTGAATCTCCTTTAGTTTCCACGAACCAACTCGGGTTGAGGTGCTTAATAACTAAAAACATCGCACTGATCCCCTTAATAAAATGTTTCATACAATATTGTAGAGTGTTCTGTCGGTGGAAGTGCAAATTGATTATGTTTACATCGCATAATATCACGACTTAATAATCTTTTCCGCAGTAAGCTGGCCTCCGCCATCTTCAGAGCCAGCTGCCTCTGTGCGTTAAGTGTCTTTTCTGACACGCACAGTGCAACTCTGCACCTGGAGAATGTGAGTAGGTGGTAAAAAGAGCTCAACACTTGTTGCTGGTCAACCAAAAGGCTCTGAACCTTTTCACGGTTCAACTGCGCACAATGGAAACCAAACGCGTGCCAAATAGTTGAAACGGTTCGGCCATGTATTTTATTGATATTGATTGATATTATTGAGATATATATATATATATATATATGTTTGTGTGTGTGTGTGTGTGTGTGTGTGTGTGTGTGTGTGTGTGTGTGTGTGTGTGTGTGTGTGTGTGTGTGTGTGTGTGTATATAATTATAGTATATATATATTTTAGTGAACTGAAAGCTTTAACTTTGTACATCAGCTGGTCGGGCACATTTCCATGTGGATTTTATAGATTGCTGCCACACCTGAAACAGTTTGGATGCTGGACATGTGTGAACGACCACTCCCGTTTGCTTTTTTTACATCTGAAAAACTGCACTTAAGATCATCGAAGCAACCGACTCCCTACCATCAACATTTCAATAGAAAAACCATTTCATAACTGCTGTCCAGCCCGGATAAAGTACGTGTTAACTGTCCTGCGGACGCCCACCTTTTCAGCTCAAGTACAAGCTATTGACAAAGCAAAGAGGCCACTCTGGATCTGGAATGATCGGGAAATTGTACTTTTATTGGGAACTGGGACAGAGAATTCAGCAAAGCACAGTCATAAAATAAATTCACGGTCTTCCACTTTTCACGTGTGAAATATTTACATATCAAACAAAGGCAGCAAAACAAGAATGGCAATTCTGATCAAGCTGTAAAAAAAGAAAGAAAAAAAAAAGCATTTTGACGGACGCGTTTCTGCAGCAACGAATACACTTGGGTGTTCATATGCAAAAAATAAGAACAGTGCTCAGACACTGCCACCTCAAAACATCACATATTTACAGTTAAACTCTAAAAAAAAAATAAAAAATAAAAAAAAAAACATGCTGCGCTGCGAATCAAGAACCGTAAAGCACCAGCTCCACAAGTGGAGAATTTAATCTTGTGCGTTTTCATGGAAAAAATATCTTCACTGTACAATAGAATCCAGGCTGTACAACAACATACATATTTACAGTCTGTCGGCATCTATAGCAGCCATATATAGAAAATAAAATCTGTGTCAAAGTGCCTGTCACTGAGGCCAGGGCCTCCAAACGGGATCGGTGACGTGCATAGAGTCTGCGGTGGAGGAGAAGGGCTCCCTGGTGGCACAGTGGAGGCCAGGCACCTGGGTGAGGTATGGATGGGACATGGCGTGCTGGTGTTGCAGATGTTGAGGAGACACAGCTGCAGGAGAGGGGGTCAGCTCCCTGTACATGTCCCCTGGGGATGAAGGGTGGGTCTGGGGTTCGGGATACGCGAGAGAAGCCTGCACTGCCCCCCCGCAGGTCTCCCCTAACTCCTGGCTCTTGCTGGCTATGAAGTGGCTGACCCTCATCAGGCAGGCCCTCATGCCTTCATGGTAGTTGTGCTGGCGGGTGCATGCATGTCCCCGCTCCCTGCTCGGGACTCCGTTCAGGGCCCGGTGACTCTTCTCCAACTCGTTCTTTGTCCTCAGGAAGTGGACCACACTGTCCAAGATCTCCGCCTTCTCCACCTTTGGATTCTTCAGATTCTAGACAGGGGACAAAAAACAGAGTACAAATCATTCACTGAGTGCACGAAGTTAAGAATAACAGCCTGGAGTTAGAAATGTATCCAGGATTCAGACGGGGGCATGACGCAGGTCTTTACCTCACTGTCGGTATTCTCCAGCATCAGGAGTCTTAACGTCTCCAGACTCTGGTTGATCCGCTCCCGTCTGCGCTTCTCCATCACAGGTTTGGAGAACTGTGGGTGGAAAAATAAAAAAAAAAAAGATCACAATTATAACCCTGAAAAACATTTTTTAAACTCTCAGTTTTACCTTCAGATAGTATGAAGCCCAACAGGAGTGAGGACGCGGCAGCTTACCCTTCTCATGGATCGCGGCCGGGGAGACTCTGGAGATAAAGCTTTCATGCTGGAAGGTTGACTCGTGTCTGTTTGTCGCTGCTGCTGTGAGCCCAAAATCAAAATGGCACGTGTGCGTTCTCGGCGCAATTTGTTGATATCCCGGCATGTAGCCCCGCCCCCGCGGGACACGCCCCTCGTTCGTTCAGCAGCACGCGGCCTTGACCCCAGGGAGCGTCCCTGTCCTCTTATTGGCAGCAGATATATCGAGGCCCTTTTAATATATTGTGCACAGTCTGTTCAGGTTACATCGTTTCCAACAGAGACGCCCAAATAACAAGACTTTCACGAGGCAGAATTGAGTATGTAGCTGGAAATAAAGAAGGTGAGTTGCAGGGATTACAATTACACATTTTTTTAATCTGACTAATCAGAAGAGAAACCAACTAAACAAAAAACAAATTCAATATACAAACTCTTTTTTTTCCACGACGGAATAAACAAACTGACCTTAAAAGACAACACAACTTCATACTGTTTCTATTTTTGGCGGACCCTGCCACCTTTCTAGTTTCAAACAGTGTTCTGGGGACCTTATTTTGGTGTGAGAACAGCTTGTTTATTCAGTTAAGGAAATGAGTTTGTATTATTACCTCATAAATGTTGTAAATATTAAAATGAAATCAAAGTTCGAATTTCTTGCACAAACTACATAGACTTTAGACTTTTATTTATGCCACATCTGGGAAATTCACTTGTCACAATAGCAGGTAGACAAACATACACGTAAGTACAGGACTTAGAATACTAAAAATACTAAAAAGATTTGAATAAGAGAAAAGATAAAATATAGACAGGACTATAGGGTCCATTTCAAGCCCTAATACCACAGTGTGAAAATATACAAGTACAAGTCCAAAACATTAGAGAAAAAAACCTGAAAAGTAAAAGTAGGCTGCTCATTATGTAGTGATATATTCCCCAAATATTACAACTGAATCAATGTGTATGTTTAATTTGACTGCTGTTTAAGGTTGCGTTAATTTTAACTACCTAATGTTTACTGTTGACCAGTTTACCGTATACAGCAATACATCTTTTTCAGTAAGATCCTCCTTTGTACCGCAGCTTTCTTGTGAGAGCCACATATCTCTAAGTCATTTATTCATGAGCTTTTCATGCTTTTCACAGCCCAGTTGTTGGCATTTTACAGCTACTCCAAGGGGGGATTGAATATTTTTTTTATATTGAATTTTCCCCACCCATCCTTCAGCTTATTAATATTTGTATTAATTTATTTACAATTCAAATAAACTTCATTGGCACATGAAACATATAAGACAAAACTCCAAAAAGAAGACTGCAAATTCATTAAGTGTAACTTTTGATGTTAAAATGTAGGTGCAGAGAAAACATATAAGCTGTAAAAAAGAAAAAAACTTTTATTACAAACATTCTCATCTGGAGATTGGCTATATTTTCACTGGACAGGAAAAGTATATAGAACAATCGAATCGACTAAATGAAATGACTAAAGCTGCCAATATTCTGCATTCCCCAATCAGGTAAAGTTCCACGAATTTCTACCTGAACACAATGCGTGAGTACATGTATACTCATAGTTTCTAGAAAATCATACTGGACCTACTTTATACTGAATCAAGCTCGACATTAGATCTGTTGATTTTATTGACTTTGGTTTATTTGATCGACTTTTATCACTGCTATCTATTTGAACTTAAACAGATTTAACCAGTCTGCTTGATTCCAACCCAATCATTTTAGGCAGATAGATGTGACTGGTGATAAGCTTTTTTGTTGTTGTTGCTTGATTTAAAACCATCCACTCTCCCCAGCCCCCCACACCACACCCTCATATCTCCGAACAGCCCATCGCCTTGTGTTGTATAGAGCCAAATTGCCCATTTCACACCTAAACGCCTGTGCTGTGTGAAGGAGTTGTGTTTATCTTACAGTGTGTGTTGGCTGTCGCAGGTACAGCTACGTGTTAAATGTCCAGTATCTATATCTAAGATGTTTCATTTTAAAGGCTGACTTCATGGGCTTTTCAGAGTTTTGGGGGTAGCTTTCTCCACACTGCATTTATGGTCCCCCTGATCCCCATAATAGGCTCAAGTGTGGAGATAACACCGTGATGATCGGATCACGGGGATCCCGTAGATTAAATGGCTTTTCACAGACAATGATACTTCCGTTTCGAATCAAAGAGAGGCCGATTAGTGGCGGATCAGAGATTGGTCACCAAGGAAACTTCGGTTACTAAGGAAACTTCGGTTACTAAGGAAACTCACCTTAGAGAATACGTTTTTACACACATGACCTACAATTGCCATTATAATAGTCCCCCTTTTAACCTACAGAAAAAAAGTGCATTTAATACATATGTTAATATAATATGGAAGATGCAATATTAGATATTGACTCACTCTCTCTCTCTCTCTGTGTGTGTGTCTGTGTGTGTGTGTAGGCTTTAAGCCACGTGGACCCGCCCCATAAATAAGTGCTGCAATGTGCTCGCCTGAGCCTGTGATGGGAAACTAATGAGGGAGAATGCGCCCTTTGGTGTCGGACAAACGGACCGTGGACGTGTAATATCGTGGCTCCTCGGGTGTGTCGGCCGCACTGACAAAAGAGCTGAAATCAAACGGAGCCGGGCTGTAGTGAAGTCAACAACTGGTTCGATTCTGTGTGAAGTCCAAACACGAGGCACCGGGCCGAGCTGTGGCAGCACACTTCACACTCAGCTGTAATCATCCTCACACTTCTTCATCACAGCCCCACCCACACACACACACACACACACACACACACACACACACACACACGACCTGCTCCCTTTTTGTTAACTTCAGGACCAGCATCAGTTGAGTTCATGTTTATTTGATGTACAGTCATAGTATGTAGGCAACTTTACAGAAAATGATAAATAATAAATACATTCTTGTATCTGAAGTTGAGCTTCATCTTTTGGACCAGCGCTGCTCTCATTTGGTCTTTTTCATCACTTCAGATAGAGTGCTGATGTCTCACACATCGTAAAAAACTTTCTCACTTCAATTCCTGTTCCCACGAGAAAGAAGAGGTTTCCCATAGTCTCACTTCATGGGTGCGTTTGTCTAGAAGGCGTTAAAAGTCTCGAAAATGCTCCACGTTTAGCCTAATTAATTAAATGAATCAATGATGTGTGAGAAAAAAGGACATCGAGACTCATTAGATAAACATGTAATATTCCATGACATAAATGTTCTGAATACAAAATAAAGACATACCTTTAAAATGTAACCTTTTTACTTTTAATATCAAGTGTTGTTAATATCCCCCACCTACTCACTGTTAAAACATTTAGTTTCGGGTTAATCTATATCCCATAAAGAAGTTAACCAAGGCCGTTTTCGGATAAGTGTCGTCACTCACACCTGTCAGCCAATCAGAGGCAGCACGAGGTCTACATATATCCCCCCGCAGAGGACAGGAGGCTGTTCAAACTGCGGCAGCTTCACTACTCAGGACACTGGACCAAACACTGCAACATGACCAGGAAACTACCCGGTACCACTGTGGAGGAGGGCAAGAGTCGAAAAAGAGTAAGAGATCTTAATTTATTCATACATTGTAACTAATGTTTTGTTAATGTTTGAAAACATTTATATAAAATAAACAGTCTTTTGATTGCCATTTACTGCAGCCCTGATAACAAACAAATATTAAAACATGTTTTTTTTTTTTAAATCAACAACTTATAATTGATTTATACTGAATTATTATCAACCATTAAGGCATCACTTATAGCCAGTTATACTAAGTACATCCACTAAAGTACTCTAACTAAGTACAGTTTTGAGTTACTTGTACTTTACTTGAGCATTTCCATTTACTACTTTGTACTTTAATTTCACTACATTATGGAGGCAAATGTTATACTTATACTGTTATACTCATTGCATTTATCTGATAACTTTAGTTACCAGTTACTTTGCAGATCTCATGCTGCGTTAGATCCAAGGTAGTGCAGACATCCTCATATACATGTAAATATATATCAAATGTTAATGCTAAATTACGTTTACTTGTACTTAAGTACATTTAATATCAGATACTTTAAGACCTTTGCTTACTTAATTATCCAAATGGGTGATAATATGAATAATAGTAATAGTAATATTTTAAGACAATATCTTTACTTTTTCTCCAGTATGACTTTCATGTGCTTTTTACAGAACTGCTTAGAGTATACAAACTGTTATAAACACATATGGATGGATAGATGTAACGGATGGACTTTACAGTATAAAAATATTGGTCAAACAGCTGGCACACATTTATAAGTGACCGTAACTTTAACTCCATCCAGGTGCTGAAACCAGTTGTGGAGAAGAAGCGGAGAGATCGAATAAACCAAAGTCTGGCTGAGCTGAGGAGTCTGCTGTTGAATAACACGTCTGATCCAGTGAGTCATGTCAAAGAAAATCACATCCAGCCTCTGCACGTGTTTAAGGGATTCATAACCTTACAATGATGAAATGTTTTTTTCCTCCCTCATTTCACTGTTCTCACATGCAGCGGCTGCAGAATCCTAAAATAGAGAAAGCAGAGATTCTTGACTTGGCTGTGGAGTATCTTCAGAAGTGGACAGAGGAGAAGAACAGGAGCAACGGTTAGTCAGACAAAACAGTTTATCACTGGATAAAATGTATGGTATTCTTCAAGTCCCTTTCTGCTGCAACAAATCCCTCACCCTGGTGTGTTTTCACTCCCTGCAGACTCTGCTCCTGTGGTGAACCTTCATCAGTCCAGTGCTCCTGCTCTCCTCACCATGCAGGGTGCAGGTTTTCAGCAGTGTGTCACCCAGCTGACCAGCTACATGCACAAGATAACCCCAACACAAAGAATGAGCCTGATTGAGGGCCTGAAACATCACACTGAGAGCCAGCGTCCGAAACCAAACTTCAACCCGAGAGCGACTGAGATGGAGGCGGCGAAACCACCACATGCAACATCTGTGGACTCCATTTGCACATCTGAGAGGACAAAGGAGAGGTTCCCATCTCTCTCCCCGTTCCAGCCACACTCCTGCTCCACACCGTGCCATGACTATCTGTCCCCCCCTCCCTCCCCCTGGCTCTCTCCCTCCTTCTCCACATATGCCACCTCTCCCCCTTTCCCGTCGTTTGCCTCTCACTTCTCCTTCCCCCCCAGCCTGTCACCTCTGTCCTCCAACACCTCCTTCTTCAGCTTCCCGTCCACTGTCCCTCACTCTGGCCCTCCTGCCCTTCACTGCCCCCCTCTCACCTCTCTGAGGTCCCCTCCACATGCTGCACCCAGGGAGGGGTCAGCACCAAACGCCTCCTCACCCATGTGGAGGCCATGGTTTTGATGCAGGACTGACAGACTGTGAACAGCAGAGCCACCTAGTGGGGACTAGCTGCAACCAGCTGTGGAGAGGATGAAAAACTCTCCCAGCTGGGAATGTAAAGTGTACATATGATTAAATTGCCTATATTTTGTATTTCTTCTTAGAAATAAAACTTCTAACATAACAAGTCTCAGTTTGTACATTTATCTACTGTATGTATGTGATTATAAACCCACCATGAATACATTGCAGGTTTTATGTTCTCTGATATAAGATAGATATAAGATAATCATGTCATTAAAAACAGAAATAAAACAAGTATATCTATTCAGGGATTTACTCAGCAGCCATTTTGACTTGTCATTGTATAAAAAGCACTGGTGCAACTAATAACCTTAACGACAGCTCTGTTCTAATGAAGTGTTTTACTAAGTATATCACATGTGCAGGCACAGACAACTGCAATACAGTCGTCATTCATTAATGTTAGCAAATGCACCAGTAATTTTCCTGCCAGGACATGTCTGATATATTTCACCGATTCTTGAAACTTTGGCAAAAACATGTCCCACTAAGAAAAGTGCTAATTCTGTTGGAAATTAATAACATTTTCATGAATAAAAAGAATCAAGGTTATAATCAGGGGGTCCTTTGCACATATGTAAGGTTCTTTTATAGGTTTATTTTATTTTTATTAATTTAATGATCATATGCTGGCCCATTGCCTACAAAATCAGTTGTCCTCGGATAGGAGATAATCATTTCAACTTGATTAAAAAAACAAAAAGTAATAATTCAATTGAATAATATCTTTATCACGTGAAAGAGTACATTGTAATATGTATTAAAAACTACAAACAGTGAGTTTTGAACAATATTTACAATTATTTTGTGGTTGCTCAAAATGTGTCCCACATATTCGTCACCACCGTCAGATATTTATAAAAAGCAATAAAATCAGGCAACTTCAAGGTCAACTACATTCCTGAGGACCCCATTTTCAAACCTTCAGCTCTACTGCATGCTTCAAGATCACTCGAGCTCCTGTAAGTTTGCTGTTTTCTCTTAAACTTGTTCATATTTTTGGACACTGCTACTGTCACAACCATAACATGTCAACCGTCTCTTTTGTATAGAAAATATTAGATTAGATTATGACATAAATGTTTACTTTTTAAGAAGAGGTCTGAAGTAACTAGCAACAGAGGGGAAACAAGATGGCTAATGTGAACAACTCATGCATGACATGTGAAAGAGTAGGTTTTTGTCACTACCGTCAGACGTCATGACTGTCAGGTTTTGGCCTGACGGTGACAAAAACCTCCAAATGGTCTTCAATTGCGGCTAGAATATAATTGTTGATCTGTGATGTTAATTCATAATCACTAACCTCTTTTATATTTTTATCTATGTAATTCCCCCTATATTTCTTCCATATCGTCCAACCCTAGGGGATGAGGGATGCCTTCAC
>OMLP01015443.1:0-23465 GCA_900302685.1 Spondyliosoma cantharus | reverse complement strand
GTGGGTGGGTGTGGAGGGGGCAGCAGGGTGGTCTGGTGGTTAGTCACCGTCACAAAACTGGACGTTCACACTGACACAAATGTTTTCCTCCATCGATCCGTCCAGACAAGACTGTCAAGCGGCTGCGACGTACAATTAAATCCTTCCCCAAAGCCCCCGCTACTCTAATCCTCTCCGAAAAAAAAGATGAATCAAAGTTATAGAGTTGTTTCCGCGATGCACAGTCAGCTGTGGCGATCATGCCATTGATCATGCGGGGGAAGTCACCCTGCGAGGCCACCTGTTCCCAGATGAGAAGGGGAGCACGTCCTTCATCGTCAGCCTCCCATAGACACCCCAGACACCCACTGAGGGGCAACAGGACAACTCATCTAACACAGCCGCATTGTGTCGAGAGCGGAGCGGCATACTGATTACTTACAGGCTGCTTTATTTTCATCCCGTAGAAAACGTGTTTGCAGAGATATCACTTGTGCAAGATGGCAGTGAACAAAAAAAAAATCAATTAGCACCATATGACTGAGCACAGATTCATATTTCTGCAGATAGGAACTGGATAAAATGACAAAAACACGACTACCGTCAAGAGGCACTGCATCATCCTTCAAATGGTTTGCTTACAAAGTGAATAATGTGTAATCACAGATATAAAATCAAGTTTTAATCAACAAGGGCCTCTAGAAAAAACATTTGGTGATGCTGTAAAATCATTGGTTTTAATAAATGACTTGGTCGTGTGTGTTCATTCATACTCTGAAGATAAAATCAGTACATCAAACTTCTCTGGGTCTCTCTCTTTGTTTTTTTGCTTTACTTGAAGGTCAGCCAGCGTTTCGGGTTGTCGATGAGGACCTTGTCCACCTGGTGCTGCGAGAAGCCCCGCATCAGCATCTTTGGCACAATGTTCTTCAGGATGTGGGAGTAGCCGTGGCCGCCGTACTTGGTGAGGCGGTTCTTGGTGTGGATGTCGTGCGCGATCACGATCTTGTCCTCGTAGCCCTCCTTCACGAGGAACGCCAAGCTGAGCGCCGAGAGAGAGTGAGAGAGAGAGAGAGAGAGCGAGATGTGAAAACTTTGACTGACTGACAGGTTTAGTTAGAGAACAGGCTGTAATTGTCAATCTGCCTTCACGTGTTGTTAAACCTGTCTTTTGTGCGCAAGCCTGAATGTGAATACTGCGAGCGGCATATCACTCAATCACTCACTCCTTGTGTTGACACACACTCCTCCCTCTGTTGCAGAGGGAGATTAGCGTCTCGCAGTTTTCTGTGAAAAAAAACAAACTGAGGACACGCTCTTCTCTCTCCGCGGGGAGGAAAGAACACAAAAAGCAGCTACAATGATGCACCCCTGAGATGTGAACATGAATGAGTATACGAAGGCACTCTCTCAAAGACGACGGATCTGATTTCAAGTTTCACCCCGAGCAGAGTTACTCACGCCTTCACTCTCTGGCTGTCGCTGGGCATGTCCAACTCCAGGTTATATGGGTAATTCAGCATTTCGGTTCCGAACAGATCGTACTCCAGGTAACTCCCCAGCTTTGCAAACTCGAGCAGCTCACCCTCATCAAATATAGTCCTGCAGGGAGAAAACGGCACAAAAATGAGTCATTTCCAGATGTTTTTCTCAAAGTGCATTTTTTAAATGTCTGTAACTTCACTAAGAGTGGAAGAAAACAACCATAGCAGTGACTAACAGGGATCGAGTGATGTGGTTTTTCAGGGCCGACGATGATTGTTAGTGAAGGAGGAGATCGATATTTTAAATTATATGATATTTGAAACCTATATATAGAGCAATCGCGTCAAAATACATAACTTCAATATAAAACTTGGCTTTAATGTCTTAAATAGGTTCAATATAAAGTGTGTGTTGTTACTGTTATTATCATTATCATTGAGCTCCTGTGTTTCTTGTTTCACAGCCAGTCTGGCCGTGTGGATGTTAGTGCATGTGAATGGCAGGAAAACTGCAGACTTCAGTGGGAAAACACACACCTGACGTGCCTTCAATCTGCCTGCCGGTGCCAAAGGCAAGGCAAGTTTATTTGTACAGCACAATTCAGACACAAGGAAACTGTATTACTGGGGCATAAAAATGACATTCAAAATAGATTAAAAACAAGCAGGAAGACATCAAGAAACAAAACATTAAAACAAGTTAAGAAATAGGAAAGTGGGCTGAAATAGAATAGGTTTAAAAGACACAAGACTAAAGAATGAAAGTCACAGTGCAGTTCAGAGCCTTAATATTACTTCATTGAAAGGCTGTGGCAGACAGAAAGGTCTTCAGCCTTGATTTAAAAGAGGTGACAGTTGGAGCGGACCTGCAGTTTTCTGGGAGTTTGTTCCAGATGTCGGGTTCATAATAACTGAGTCTGAATGTTTAGTTCTGACTCCAGGGACTGAACGCAGACCTGTACCTGACGACCTCAGAGGGTCTGGATGGTTCATGACGTAGCAGCAAATCAGAAATGCTTTATAAACCAACAGCAGGATTTTGAATTCTTTTCTTTGACAGACAGGAAGCCAGTGTGAATTTCTAAGAGCTGGAGTGATGGGATCTACTTCTTTTGGTCCTTGTTGGGACTCGAGCAGCAGCGTTCTGCATCAGCTGCAGCTGTCTGATGCATTTTTTTAGTGTCCTGTAAAGACACCATCACAGTAGTCGAGTCTGCTAAAGATAGTCTGTTCCCCGACTTCCTTCCTCACTCGCCGACTCTCTTGGGGAAGTTAAAGGCAACCACTGAAAACGCACCTTGAATGGATGTCTCAAGACATTTCATAGCAGAAATCTTACATATTACATCTTTAACTGAAAATGAAACAAACATATAGTTTTCTGTAGTAAATTAAACTAGCAAACTTATATTTATTGATTTATATGTATTGAAGTTTGAGTCCTTTTCTCAAACTTCCTGTCCTCAGTTAGTCCCAGTTCAGCAGCAGCAGGTTGTGAGATGGTTTCCGGTTCTCATCAAATCTCATCAACTGTGATTCTGTGTCATCATCATAGAAATAGATCCTAACACTGTGATGTTTATTGCAACTTCAGCAATTTCTGCTTCCCTATATTGGAAAAAACAGCTCAGTTCTAGTCTGCCTAGTGGCACTGTCGCTTTCACTATTGATTGGCTATTTCTTGTGACGTGTAACCAATCGGATAAGAGTTGTGGCCGGGACATCTACCAGGCTTACAGAAAGGGGGCAACTGGATCAGAGCCAAAGTAGAACATTTTAAAATTAATTAATGCTGTTGGCCATCACATTAAAACAACAACAATTCCCCAAGTGACTGATCCCATCAAATTTCACTTTTCCCTTCTCACACTGAATGTTTATCGTAAACCTTTACACTCGCATTTCAAGTGTGAACATTTGACTCATGAAACTGGTAGAAAAAAAAAGAGAGCGGATCAGTTTAAACAGATTTCCACACAGATTTGATGTCCAATTCAATTATGTTTCCTGCTGCTCGGGAACACTGATCACTGCTGTTGACAGTAAACACGATCTCCCTGTGACAAGCACAGCTCGGAAAAAGTCTACGGTAAGAGAAAGTGACGAGACGAATGAGGAGGAACTGAAAATGATCTGATTATCCACCAACGAGAAAGTTCAAAACGATATAAATTAGACTTTTTTTTTGCCCTTAATTTTCATATTCACTGATAAATCTGATTACACGCCGATACATTTTTCGTTACGACTCATCTCCAGAGTTTGGTTTGATATCTTCGATGATGGGTTTATGCCATGAGCGGTACTCATCTACCATGCAGGAAAACACCTGCTTCATCTTTTCTGTTGCTACTGTGACTGTAGAAGAATATTTTATAATCATAACATTACTCTAATTATAGTCATCAATGAAATGATCTCATCTCACACTGGCCGCTATTCAGGGAAATCTGCTGGACCGTCTCATGACTCCAAACAGGAAGAGGCGTATTGTTCATCAGGCGTGGAGGATGGTGAAATGAATCAACAATCTTTTTTTTTTTTTTTTTTTTTACACATTTATTTTTAGGAAAGAGAAAAACAAATGTCAAGGAGCGAATGTGGGACAGGAAGTAGTGAGGTTTTATCTAATCTGTAGAGAAATTCTGGTAAGTCTCGACAAACAATTTTCTAGGAAATTCTCACCTGTCCAGGTGTGACATGACGGTCTTGCTGATGTCACCGCCGGTCTCCTGAAGGATCCGGACGATTTCAGCCGGAGCGGCAGGGTTCCTCCCGGGATGAATGATGACGGGGCAGCCGAGCTGGGCCTGAGCGTGAGCCGTGGCCCTCAGCACCTTCGTCTCGCTCTCTGTGATTGGCCAGCCGGTGCCGATCTCTCCAATCACGCCGCAGCGGATGTCTGTGCCGTCGGCGCCGTGAAGCACCTCGCTGACGATGATGTCGGTGAGCTGAGTGGCACAAAACGAGGGGTTAGGGATTTATTAGTGCATTAAAGTGATTTCTCAGTCCCGTCACTTTAAATAACATGCATTTGGATGATAATATCTAAAGATTACATGCTCGCTCCCTGTGCGTCACTGCTAAAGGACTTGACAGAGCAGCTAGAAACCCTCTCAAATCAATCTAAAGATACAGAAGAAATCCTCACCCATAAACTCAAAACATGCTGACAGAATGGATGATATTTACACATAAGCACAACAAACTGATGCTGGACGCTCTTCCTGTCTTATGACTGAGTTGTACAATTCCAAACACAATTGGATACATCTACAATTTATTGTTTTAAAACTTGAGTTAGTTCTCCATGCTCGCTCTCAGACTGGGCCACACCTTCTCCACGCTCATCTTCTTGGTGGCCTCAGTGTGGGTGCAGTCCACATAGTACCCCGCTCCTGCCACGATATGGACCCCGGTGTCCTTTGCCATCTGCCTGAGGGTGGGCAGGTCCCGGTCGATGCCTTTGGTGGTGTTCTCCACGATGGTTCCCCCGCCTGCCTTCCTGTAGAGCAGCAGCTCCTCCCGCACGGCGGCGGTCTCCTGCTGCAGCAGCAGGTTCTCGTGGCAGGCGTAGGGGTTCTGTCTCAGCCAGTGCATGTGCTGCATGTGGAACGGGTCCTCCGCCACCGCCTCGTCGCCCGCGGGAGGAGGAAAGTAGCAGCACTCGAAGCTCATGGTCAGGTGCTCGTGTGTCATGGTGCGACCAAGCTGGTCCGGATCCACGAGACCCAGGACGGTCTGGACCTTCCCGCTCAAGTGTGACATGATTGGTGTTCAGGGCTTCCAACAACCTGAAAGGCCAGTTCTGGTAAATGTTTGACAGGTTTGAGCAACAGATGTTACAGATCAAACAGGGCGGTGTGTTTAGTAAAAGGGGCTCTGACAACTCACTGTCAAAATACTGCCATAAATAAAATAAGAGAAATAAATACTGTAAATTACCAAATAATAGCCAGGTTTCAATTAACCGCAGGGTCCCCTTTAAACGCCGGGTGCAGGTGTATATTTTGATAAATAACCGCTGGTTCCAAATAAATGGTGAACAAATAAATAAACCAAAATGCTCTCAAGGTTTTAAATTTTTTTTTTTCCATATTTATTAATTATTTTAGTTGTTGTTCATTTTTATTTATTTCCATATTGTCTAATATTATTATACATTTAAATACCTGTTATTTTTCAGATATATACTATTGATGGCACTTCTATGACTCCGTACAGTTTGACATTAAGTTCGTTCAGTATAGCGTGACCTTTGGACCGCACAGACCCGATCCATTTCAAACCCAACAGTACCTGCCGTGCAGCTGAGTCTTGTACTGTGCTCGGTGTGCAAAGATCAGTATATCCCACAACATGGTTGTCGCTAACTTACAAAGACCCACATAACGAGAACCAGAGCAACACGTTAAAATCAAGTCAAAGCCACGTGCAGTGAGCTCAGAGCTGCAGCACGAGGTGGACGGAAACTTCGACTGGTCGACTTTAATGCAAAAACATGTCTAAAGTGCTGACGGACAGTTTCCTGACCTTGTTTCTGCTCACTGGGATCCACTTCCACCACCAGCCGGACTCTGACGGCTACTACTGGATTAGCTTAACAGCGTCGACACGTGAACCATCGCGAGAGATCACGAGACTACAGTTCTAATGACAGATTCTCAATAGCACGAGCTCTGGCAACATGTTAATCGATGAAATACAGTAATAAAAACAGTAGTTGTTTTATTATTAGTTTAGGAACGTATACATGTAACTAAAAGTCATTTTGGCAGGTAAAAGAATAATTGTCTGACGGTGCATTCACCTCGTGAATTTTAAAAAGCCATTTTGTAAAAAATAGTTTTTGAAAGTGATTAAGTGCTTGCTAAGGTAGCCAACCTGAAGTCCTCAGGCTGTTCCAGAGTCTCACAATCACAAATATGCACATTAATTGTATCTCCTCTGTGCATCCACTGCAAACACACATGTGAACTTCCACATTCAATGAATGTATCACCAATAACCTGACATAATGAAAAATAAGATAATGCTAATGAAACTAATTACAAATCAAGTGTTATTGCATAAATTCTAGTATCACTAAATTTGAGTAAACTGGCGACATATACTGTTACTGTGAACATGAGCTGTTTTTGGAGAACATGTGAAGATGATGCAGACTTCGGGAGACAGACTGTGACTCTTCGTGTTTCTGTGCTCCTCACTCAGCAGATGGTCTCCACAGCAGCATTTGTCACAGTCACCATCACACTGACCGTCCCTGCAAATGGCAGACAAAATGACCATCCACGTACTGTGGAGCCTGTCAGCGAGATGACTGTGCTCCGTAGATCGGACCAGCCGCAGTGATTTAGAGCGAACATGTTCAGTTTTCATGTTCACAGCAGGATAAATTGTCTTTATTTGCTGAGAAGAGTACGATGAGGTCAGAGTCACATGATGCAATGAGAGATTTTACCTGCGTCTGGTGTCAAAATCCAACTTAGGACTTTTCTGATCACTTCACTATCTCTGTGATCTTCTTATCAGGGATTGTTGGTTTTCCTTACCCCAGACTTAACACTAACGTCGATATGTCTTTTGAAGATGTGGCTCTTAAACTGTGAACACTGAGGACACCTTGTGTACCATCTGTTTAGATGTTGTAACTTGTATTTCCCTTTGTTATCTCAAATTCATTTATAAGCCTCATATCGTGTCTGTATTTTATGTCTTGCTTTTGTTCTTTATTGCAAAACACTTTGTGATGTTTGATTTCGACAAAGTGCTCCATAAACAATAATTTTATTTATTCAACCCCAACAATAGGTTTAAAAATGTTGAACATTTGAATATAAGAAAATGAAATAAACAAGTTTTATCATCATATATAAAAAGTCCACACTTTCTTTTACTAACCAATTATAGGTAATCATTGATAATATTTTAAATATGTTGGATGTTTTTCTTTAAGAAAAACTGTTTAAAGGTGCACTATGTAGTTTTGGGGCGGACATTTGAATCAGAAGAGAAAGATCTTCTATGACTGATTTTTTTAAACGTCTAAATAAACTCACTATTTTTTCATGACTGAATAAACAAACTGACCTTAAAGGACAACATGATATCATACTGTTTTACTTTATATGTGGCGGACCCTGCCACCTTTCTAGCTTTGAACAGTGTTCTGGGGACTTATATTCCTCTGAGAACAGCTTTTTTATTCAGTTATGGAAAATAATTATAGTTCTGTATTTGTATTATTACCTCATTAATATTTGCCATTCTTCTCCATAACTACATAGGGCTCCTTTAAACCACTGACATTACAAGTTAAAATAACAGATAAAGGAAATGCTAAGTTATTTGAATCATAAACGAAATAACACAAAATAATGACTTAATTTAACGTCTGTCCCTATCCAGACCTTAACTGTCTAACTGTCTAAAATGTGATAAGTTTGTATAGAATGTTTTTTTGTTTTTTTTGTATTTCTTCATTTTCAATCGAATACATTATCTCAAACCGCTATTTTCATATAGACATATTTGGTGAGAAAGTATTTTTGAAGCTGTAACAAGATACTTTTTTGATGTATTTGGCCCATTTCTGATCATCAGTTCACACATTTTGAATCTGTTATTATCAAATCATTAAAGGTCCTATTTGTAAGAAAAGTCGATATTTTTTTGTGTGTCATTCCCAACTTGTCAAACACTGACGCTTTGGGGCCGCCATCCCAGAGTGAGTCTTAAAAGTTCAGCTTTTCTTACAAATATGACATGTAATCAAAAACATCCCCCGTGTAAACCAAATAGAAAATGCAGCTACAGCTTGAAATGCCAAAACACACGTCTTGAAAACTCTCTGAATAAAAAACTGGTCAACTGAGAAGTGAAGCACCACTGATATATAAAAAAAAACAGTCAAGCAACTCTGCTGATAATGAGCTGAAAGACAAAATCAATACCGTCAGTCAGCCGCTGTGACAGCAAGGGGAAGAAAGAAAAAAGCAAACAAGGCAACAGAGATGCAAAATGAATTTACCAACTCAAAAAAATGATACAAAGCTCTCATGGTTAATGACTCTTTGAGTCCTGTTACTCATAAGCCCGGAGCACCGTGCCACTGCAGGGTTCCTCATTAGAGAAAAGAGAAGACTGTCACTCCCATTCATCTGAATGGCTGACATGCTTCAGACGGACACGACCACGGGGAGATTCTCATGGAGAGGGATGACTAAAACCACCTCTCCCATGTGGACAGACCTCCTGAGACGCAGCTCAGATATAATAAGAATTTGAGTCAGTGTCTTGCGTGTAATGAAACCTTGTTATGATTGGTTGCCGGGTTTGTCTGCTGTGGTGTCATCAGATTGAAAGAATCTGAACTCACTTGAAACCCTATGTTTCCTCTCTGCATTTACATATTTTAACATGTTTCTGCAGTAAACATATTCATGATGGCAGATAATTGTTACAACACTCAGAGACTGAAGAGTCTGGAGTCACTGTCAGGATTTTGAGGTTTCGGCCGAGTGTTGTGGTCTGGTGCCCTCTGCAGACAGAGGCGAGGAACAGATTCTGTAGTTTTGTGTGGCGAAACATCAGATCCTACAATAACATTTAAAGCAGACATACAGATGTTGTACTACTCTTCTTGTCTAGGGGTCAAGTGCAGCGTTTTCTGTCACTTTTACGTGACATGAGTGAGAACAACAGCCAGTTGTTGACTGGTGCTCTGATTGTTGTTTTCTGGTCTCTTATCTAATTGCCACACTGGTTAGGCCGTCCAGTCCCAGAGCCTCAAGCGTTCGTCAATCGATGTGGCCTGTTTGTTTCAAGAAATAACAGTAAGATGATGAATCATGAGGACAATGAAAGCATGCCGAATCGCAAGCGTCGCCCCTTAATAATGGTTTCATTTAAACAGAGGCGCATGTTTCCGAGGATGATGAACAGACAGGAAATAAACACTACGCTTCGATTCCTGATTAATAAGGTCACACAGACTGCAGGGGCATTCAAAGTAGCTGTACTGTAACTTCATCCTCATACTTCACTAAACAAAGAGCCCAAAAATCACTGTTAACGACAAAAAATGGCACAGAAATTCAATTGAATCAAAGACACAGAAACAACAGATAAGCTGTTATTCGAAGAAAATAAACATCTATATTGACTTCAGACAGATTAACATACACACTTCATGTCCCCTCGTGTATATGTGTGTTAAATATGAGGACCCCTGAGCACCAAGCTCATGTATTTGTGTCTTTTAATGCATTTTTTTTGTATGTTACCTGGAACAATCCCACTGCGATACAGATCATCTTTTGCATGGAGTCCCGGCAGCATAGACAGTTTCACACAAAGGAAAAACAAAATCAAAAACAACAGCTGAACTGTTGACCATATCACACCAAAACTAAGGGCATTCATTTGCTTTTTTTTTCTAGCAGATTTGGGAATCTGGCTGCAACGATTTGCTCCAACTGAGCCACGAGAGCATCACTGATGTCGAGTGATAAGGTCCTGCTCGAAGCCTGAGTCCTGATTCTTTCCCAAGGTATTTGATGCGGTTGAAATCAGATCTCTGTGCGGGCCAGGTTCACTTGTTCACCACCGAATACTTCATGGATTTCAATACAGACCTCACTTTGTGAGCCTGAGGTTTTCCATGGGGAAACAGAAACTGTCTGAAATAGACTGTCACTACAAAGCTCGAAGCTCCTTGTTGTCTAAAATGAATTACATGCAATATCATTTAAGATATCTCACAATTGGACCTAGAGGATCCCAATGCAGTTTTTCTTTTTTGGTTTGCACTAAAATAAGACTGCAAAAATATCTGGATAATGAGAAAATAAGAGATGAGTCACGGAGGCCAAGAAGCCACAGACCTCAGCTCCCTTGAGGAGAAAAAACAAACAGTAGCCTAACAAAAATAAATAAATTAATACAAAACTAAACGAACATGATCGAAGAAGACGCAGCAAACAATTACATAAAGAAGCACACGATGAAAAGATAATGAGCCCTTCATGATGTTTACTTTAGCAATGCCGTATTTGTGCACCACAATATCTGAAGGACTGCTGGCCATTTTTCATTTTGTGAAACGGAAGATTGACCTATCAAACATTGTATTAATGAATTTGGTGATTACATTTCAGTGAGAGGTTAGACTTACATACATGTTTACTACAAGATACATGTTTTCAAGACATTGTTATGACGTAATGAGTTGTGTTTGTAGTTATATATAAAATAAAATACATTATTACTCATTATTGTATTCAAATAATAAGACTTTAAGACTAATGCTGAAATATAATATATTAATGGAGTAGTCGTTTGTCTGAAAATACATTAGAGAAAATCTTGATAATCGGTTCAAGTCATTTTATTAAAAGTTAATTTGCTAATTTGTTAATCAGCATCTTAAGTATAAACATTGTATATGCAGGGTCAATCTTCTAATGTGATAGTAAACAAAATCTTTTCTGAAATTAATCATAATAATATGAAGAAAAATAATGAAGAAAATAATCACCAGATTAATCAATAATGACAATAAATGTTAGGCACAGCAATGAAACAGAGAAATTTAAGATATCTCACAAAACTAATAATGTTTATGGCAATTATTGGTAAATGGTAAATTCACAATTGATTAAACTTCAGTTAATATTTTTTTCACTTGATTTCACAAACAATTAGATGTTTGTAAACCATTTATTAAACAATTGTCAAAGTTTATATACATTACAATAAACTGAAACATATGAATAACAGAATAAAAGTTTGTGGTAGTATTTGTGTCTGAAAGTACAGACATATGTAGGATTCTGTCTCAATTCCCAGAGGCCTCTGCTGGGAATCCATCCCTGCCTGTGTGAAAGATGCCAAGTACTTCATGCCAAAGTGTCACGCAAATCACTTCTCCACGGGTCCACATGACAAGCCAATGGTCTTCAAGGTTTGCCCCTTGTCGTGCAGTGTTCATATAAAACCACATCAGCCGGACCGTCCACACATTCCTGTGAGAGCTCTGGACTGAGACACAAACTTCACCATGGCTGTGAGGATGTTGGTTGCGGCCTGCGCCCTCTTTGTTGGGATGTGCATCGTCACGAGTGGGAAACCCACCGACACAACACACGCATTCTGCAGGGTCGTCTGGTAAGACCTCATCTATTTCTCTTTGAGTGTTTGTTATATGTGTTCCTTTAGCCAGTGTGAATGTGGAGGAGATACATGACAATATGAAAAGTGCCTATAAATACAGATGCATGACTGATAGATTGAGTCAGTGATTTGTTTGACTCTTTCTGCTACCAGGTTGGTTGGAGTGCCGTGTGATCAGGTTAAAATGGCCATCTTGACCCAGATTAAAGCCATGGGCTCATACAAGGTGAGAAACCTGAAGAGGAATTTAGTATCACATGGTTTTATTTTGTTGCCCGTCATGTCGCTGGTCGATTTAATCCTGATTGTTTTGTGGTTGTAATCCAGCTCATTTCAGCGGCTTCAGGAGTTATTCAGGCCAACCACACTTCAGCTATCGGCCAGATCGAAGCTGTTAACTTCACCATGATCGACACAGCCATGTCCCTGGGCTGCCATATAGATGTGAGTCAGATCTCCTCATCCCATACATCAGGGAATTTATGTTAAAGGAGGAATTCACCCAAAAATGAAAATTCGGTCATTATCTGTGTACCGTCATGCCGACGGAAAGTCAGGTGAAGTTTCATCGTCCGCAAAACATTTTCACAGCTTCACAGCCAAACAGAGATGCAGTGTTCTCCTAAACGACTGAAGTAGGGACTTGTTTAAAATGGGGAAAAAAGAACTGAAAAACAGCATAATCCAAGTCTCCGGAAGGCCGAAGATCCCAAATTGATTTGAAAAGACTTGTTTACACTATCACACGCAACACTGGGTGCGTGCAAACGCTTTTCAGCTTTAAAAAGTTTTTTAAATAGTGTAAATAATGTCTTTGCAAATCGATTTGGGATCTCTTGTTTTGCCGCCTGCTACTTCAGTTGTCTCAGAAAATGCTGCAACACTGTTTTGCTGTGAAGTTCCAGAAATGTTTTGTGGACTACAAAACGTCAGCCGACTTTCCACTGGTATGAAGGTAAATAGATCATTTTTGGGTGAACTAATCCTTTAATTTAACAGGAATTTGAAAAAGGATTGTTCTCAGAGGACGCTGTAAATGTAATTCACTTGTTTTATTTGCTTGCTGTTCAGGGATCATCCATGTCTGCATTCTGGTACAGCCTGTTTGATAACGGCACCAACTACTGTAACCTCCGCAACGTCATACAAGGTGGATGCTCCGGTGGTTTCATGACACTTCAGTCAAATTTCAGCAGTACTCCCTCGCTGTCTGAGGATTTGTTAATCACCATCTGTTCTGATTTTATTTCCTGTCTGTGCAGGAAGTGGACTCACCAACGCTCCCGGCTTCGTGGAGTTCACCAACGAGTGGCTCTGCCTCGGATACGGACTCTCTGCCTGCAAATAATCCTGATATCTGACCTGTGTTTTGTCACGTTTTTTTTTTTTAATTTCTGTGCTGTTCTAAAGATAAAGAGAATTGATTTGCTTAGTGAAAGCTGAAAAAAACATTTTGAGGCACTTACCAGACTGCTCTGGATCATTATTTTTTTTTTAAAAGATCAGTTTGCTCATAATGGGATATAACGATATGAACATGTGGAGCTGATCTATCGTTAATAAATGTTCTGTGGACAATAATCGCATGTCTTAATTTATAGCACAGCAGTCATCACAAGGGATTCAAATTAATCAGTGAAGACATTCTAGTGAATAAAGTGACTCACACATCAATTTAAAATCAAACTATATAGCAGGAAACAGGAAACGTTGCTGTTTGACCAAATGTGGAACTTTGAACGTTTTATCAACATCTCTGAGCCTGAGGTTCCTGCTGCAGCTTTTATGAACTTTACAGAAAACGGTGGAAGATATGAAAAAAAACAAAAAAAAAACAGGTCTGTCAGAAATGGGGCCTGATTGACCGGATTCAAATGAACGGGTCGTTATCAGGCTTCAACAGAGCGGATCATTTGAATCACGCGTGTCGGGGGCATGGAAACATCTGAAACATGCAGCGCAGGGTGCCACCAGGACCAAGGTTGAAACACACTGGGTGAAAGTTACAATATACAACTTAAGCATTTTAAAGTTTTAGGTCACAGCACAAAAACAATTATTACATTTATAGAGAGTTGCAGATTTCTTGAAAGAACAGAGACACCTCCACATTGATTTCACATGTTTTATAAAACGAATAAATCATTAGTCCAAAAAATTCTGGAGTTATTGGATTTGCATATAAGGTCAAGGCTAGAATCTCTGGTCTCTATATTATCATAATATTTTAGTGGTTGGGTCTGGTGCGCTCATGTCTCTCTACAGAAACAGGTCATAGCTGTATCACACCTGACAATGTCTGTGAAGGGATTATTAACACAGCCGCATAATGCTTTGGTCTGACAGCCCACAAGACTCTTGAACACTAAAACAATTATTCACGCTCCATTTCATTGTGTTCCTTATCAAATGAGTACCTGTCAACTTTAGGCCTCGTTCGTCCAGCTGGCTGCCACAGGAACTGGGGAAACGTTGATCAGTTCCAGAGCTGTATTACAAAATGCCCTCTTAAAACGTATACAAGCACTTCATTGTGCTAGTTTTGAGATATCGATCCCGACTGTCCGCACCAAACATATATTATGTTATGTCACATCATTGACAACATGGATATGATAACGACTGTGTTTTTAACGTTCAGTCATGCTGTATTACAGTGATGGGACAAGTGAAATTCATATGTTTGGCTGTAGAAATAAAGATTCCAAGCCAAAGGATCTCCCTGTCCGATTACACAAAAGGGGACGCAAACACAAGGCAAATATGCAGACAGGTAACGGAACAAAAAGCAAGCTTTGATTTATAAATAAAGCTGAAAACCAATGTCTGATAAATCCAGAATCTAAAACAAAGAAGCAACAACACATGACAGGCAAACGGCAGATCAGAAAACCAGAGAAATCCAAGAAACAAAAGCAAAAAGTACAAACCAGGGATGACTGGAAACACACAAGGTTAACACATCAGGGAGGAACAAGGTCGTTTTAGATTTTTTGCCACCGTTTTCTTCAGCTACTCTTAGTAACATCGTAGTTCTGGACAATATAGGGAAGGCTGTGTGCACTAAATTGTGCAGTCACGTATAAGTATGTTGTCACTTTTATTTCTTTTTTTTATGCGAACCATTCTCATCTACTGATTTATTTAATTAGAAACACACACTCCCTGCATTTCCTTTGTTACTGATGTGTTACTCACGTGTTGTTGTTGTTGTTGTTGTTGTTGTTGTTGTTATTTTTGCAATGCAGAAAATCACAAATTAGATCCGATTCCGCCGGCTGTGTGTTTGTGTGATTGCAGCAGTAAGATTACATGCCGCTACATTAGCTATGCTCAGTGGCAGTAGTTTCTTTCCCCCTGAGGCCTCTCTTTTTTTGTTCTTATCACATTAGGCTGGTAAAACACATTTTACGTCCAGCTACACGGGCTTCCTGCTTGTCTGTGATTCTCCGATCTTAATGTGGTCCGAGAGGAATAAAGAAATGATTGAATGTTACACAGCAAATGTTACATAACATCTACACAACCACTGATCCGTCCTGTTTTCTGCCTCCTGATTCAGTGATGTTCCACTTTAAAAAAAAAAAAGTCCTGCAAGTTAATAAAAGTCATCTGACTTGTGGGTGACCGTCACAAATGTGACCATGATAATCACAAATGCAGTGATTTCACAGAATATATAAAAAGTGGGTGGAAAATGTTTTATCTCATGATGATGGCACAAAACAGCACAAATAATCATGTTATGGTCATACTTTGGCTTAAAGGCACTTTGAATAAATCATTTCTTGAATTCATATCTTGTATGTGACAAAGTCTGGGTGTGAGTTAATGACATTTATCTATATTTGATAAGATCTCTTACATTTTACCTGTTTCAGGTACAAAAACATGAGCCTAATCAACATGGATTTGAATACATTTTCAAAAGCGTTACAAGCGTTACAACGATACAACAAAAGCAGCAAAACAAAGCTATAACTGTATAACTGTATGTTGTTTTGTAGGTCACTGGCTGTCGACCTGTTCAGTCGTACATGGTGTGAGTTGTGTTGGCCCTGCAGGTGGCGAATCCGTAGCCAAGGCAAGCCCATTCGCTGGTCATTTCCACGAAGCCTGGTGCTGAGTCGAGGCCGCTCGCTAAAAATCAAAAGTCAGATTCATTGTTTTATTTACACAATGCGTCCACAGAGAGGAAAGAAAGTGTGTGTTTACGAACGGAAAGAACAATCGTGTTTGTACAAGTCAAAGCTCACTCACCTGTCAGCAGGTCGTACAGGTTGCAGTAGTTGAGGCCGTCGTCGAAGAGGCTGGTGAACGCGAGAGAGATGGACTGAGCCTGACGCAAACAAACAAAACATGAGTTTACATTCTGTAAGTAATTCATGTGAAGATGTGAGCATGGGTATGACTCACATACACGCGGCAGCTGCTGGTCAGGACGGTGGTGTGGAGGTCGAACTCTAAGCTCTCGACCACCATCTTGTCAGCGGAGGTGTGGTGGGCCTGGATCGATTCTTTGGTGGTTGAAACAAGCTGTAATGAAGGACAATACAGTTGATTGTACACAAACTAATATATGATAATAAGAGTCACTTTGCACTGGCCTGGTGTATGTGTTGCATCTCATTCCACAGTATTAAAGGAAAACATCACAATCAATCTTTCTTGAAGGCCTCCCCCGAGATTTTAGGTGAGGCTGCAGGCATTAGCTCCCATTCGGCCACAAGAGAAGTGAATAAATGATTCCTGGCATGATGTTAAAATTCTGATGGAGCTGGGGTCAGGTAAGTGCTCAGAAAATTGGTGGTTCCCAACATTTTTCCCTCAGGGACCCCTTTGAACAAACTGACAACCTCTGACGGGTCATATTTTATGGATACTGTATCCTATTAGATTCAAAGAATAACAGTCATAATACAGAACGACTGATGAACTCTACATCTTACCCAAATTGTGAACACAATAACCCCAGGATATTTATGTAAAACAAGTGATTTGGACGGTACTGAGCAGATTAATCCAGTGGCTCTTGCTTCACAGATGAGTTTGTCCTGATATTTTGGGGAACATCTTATTCAATTCTCTATCTGTATTATGTTTTTGTTTTTTTTAATGTTAACAATCTTTACTATTTCATCAGCTTCCCTTTTGACAAATTGAGTGCTTTCTTTTTGGCCATTGTTCTATTAGCTCTTTTAATTATTTAACTGTGTGTTTTTCTAACGCAGGACGAGGCCGTTCAGCAGAGTTCAGGCTCTGTGAATATAGCTTGTGTTTGTATCTTTAAATAATGTCAACTTTACAAATACTAACAGGGATGAATGAAATCTGGATATGTAGGCTTACTGCATATTAAAAAAATTAATAAAAAATTAATACACTCATTAACATATGGAAGGCTTCCCGACCCTCTGTGAAGCTTTGGCGACCCCTAGTGGAGGTTAGGACTCTGTAAAATGTGCTGCAGCGTTACATTTTTTCCAAGATTTGATTTAAGGGGCGGAGGCCAAACTGTGAAAAGATAGCTGCAGCCTTCAAGGGTGTGTCCACATACTTTTGGCCATTTATCATCTGAAATAAGAATAGCAAAAAAAAAAAACCACCATATAACAACAAATTGAGGCTGAAATCGAAATGCAGACTTGCACACATGCTGTTCAAAGGCTACACGCTGCTGTATGACTAGTGATAGAAACAAACAATCTACATTCAAAACACAAACTATTAAACACTGATGTTACTCAGAACTGTTACAATGATGATGTTTATTCTGTAGTTTGAATTAATAGTCCAATGACACTGGGCATCATATGCTGTATGAACCTCTTTCAGACAGTTGTGTGATTTGCTTTATAAACACTAGAGAGCAAAAGAACCAGAGAAGGAGCTAGAACACTGACTTTGAGAACAGAAAATGAGTGCTGGTGAAATGATCTGTCCGTGCAGCGAGATCATTCCACCTGACAAGAAGTATCAAAATAAGTTGCGATTCAGTCTAGAAATAAGCAGCTCTGACAGTGGGCAGATAAGTGGAAAATATTGGTTCTTATGTCAAATTGCTTGATTCAACGACGTGAGATGAGATCGGACGTGCTACAGAGCAGTAATGAGTGAATTAAACTGACTATCGGCAAATAATTCCTTTTTGCACATTTTTGCACGCGCCTCCTCAAATGAAAAAGGAGAATGACTTAATGCTCAATAATCTGTTATTACTATTACCGAGAATGGCATGTGGCTTCCCTCTGCATCTAATCTCGATGTTACTGAGATTCAAGACATCCTGACTGGTGGAGGCATAAAAGGTATATTCATGATCAGTTTCAAATTATACCACAAATACCCCAACCCTATCAAACATGATGCTTATTGTCTTATTTCCAAATCTAACACCGCAAATCGTGGCAATCAAATAGAGCTTTGCTGTGTAAGACTTCACTTAATGCTTTATTTACTTATTATATACTTATTCTTGGAGGTTTCATTTAGTGATGTTTGAAAACAAAGGCTTTTATTTTAAATCACCACACAGAAAAATCAATGTTTTGCCTTTATTTGTAGGGTAATCAAATGTAATTACACGCCAGCGAGGCAATCGAACAGCAGAACTTACCATATAGTGACATTTCTCGCAGGCTTTCACAGGACTGAAGGCTCGAATCTGCTGCACCAGTCTGGTACCGACGTCAGTGCACGGCAGCCCAAACAGCCTGCAGCAATTATCACAGCATGGACACATTATTCTTGAAATGACAGCAGACTGCAGCAATTTGCTTCTGGCTGATGTTTTTTCTTTTTATAATGTCTAATATTTGGTATTCCTGGCAGACAGCAATTTCTGTCTAGAGCTTGAATACAACGACACAAAGAAAAACAGAGTCTTACCAGATCGTCCTGCAGAATGCATGGTAGGGGAAGGGTACAGGTGGGGCGGCTGAAGAGACCACCAGGCCTGCAATGAGAACGGAGGCCAGCAGCAGCAGAGGCCTCATGGTGTCAGTGGAGCAGGTTTCCTCAATGTGGAAGAAATTGAGAGTGTGCTGGCCACGAGCTTTGCCGAGTGTAAAGGATCTGAGCTTGTGACCGAGCAAGTGGCTGCATTTTCCAAGGAGGCATCACATCATAAAGGCTCATCACGAGGGCAAGATTAAAATTGTAGCGATTAGACTCCCCTCATGCCATAAGTCACAGCTGTTAGAGGTAATGTCGAGTCATGTGCATATGTCTCTTTGTTGACATTAACATTATAGGTTATTTACTATGATATAGACTATGAAAAAAATAAAAAATAAATAAATATATGACGCCCCGGCATTGGGACGCATCACTGAACAAAAGTCTGGTTTCACAGATTTTGATTAAAGCACCTTGAATATTTTCTCCAGATGATTAACTTAACTTAAACGTGCTACAAGGACGGTTTTAACTGGTAATGAAAGTATGTTTCTTCTTTCTGTCACTTGCTTCCAAACAAATTGAGAACAGCTATCTAGTCCTTTACAGCACGAGGCGGTGGTACTCATACCACTCTCGTCCACAGGGGCCGCCAGAATCCACAAAATGGAAAGTTCCTCGTAGCGGCTTTAATCACCAAAAAGCTAAAGTTGGAAAAACAGTTGATGTGTTGATGTCTCTCAGGCAAATCCCTTCTCCCTTCACTCTTAATGCATCAAGGACGTTATTTGCTTCGTTAATCTAGAGAAAATTAGGTGTACACTAAATGCTTCACCTGCCAGATTTAGTAAAATTTGGGGGCCTTTTTGTTCACATGCTGAGGGGTTGGTGTTCGCTGCCATTCCAGAGAAACTGCGTTGACTGAATGTCTTTAACTATATATATTGTGTTTTTGTGTGTTCTTATGGTGGGTTTGGAATGTTAATCGATTTTTTTTCTTTTTCTGTTGTGGGAATTTTATACAGTATTTGATCTTAACCATTAATAAGTGACCAATTTGTGGGTTGTTTTGTTTACTTTTTTGGTGCTTCCATTTTTTTATGAATAAATTCTTTCTCAGTCGCCGGCTTGTCTGGTCTCTCATCTTTTCCCGCAGTTTTTCCACCGGCTGTGACATTAACAATCCAAAATAAACAACATTTTCAGGAAGAAACCCGCACAGTATGAAAAGCACCATTAAAAAACACAAAGAAACAGACATAACTTAACAACAAAAAAAAATATTTTAGATGTTACTGCTCATTCATTTGGTTTAGTCTTGTCTCCTAAAGTGACCACTGACCCGGTTACAACACTGTAAATAGCTCATAGAATGACAAATTGTTGCCAGTCGATCAAATGACCGCTTAATTTCATACAATCAAATGTTACAGCTTGTCATCTTCGGACTTCCCGTCAGGAGGTGTCAGAGCCTCATCTGCATCGCCACACTTTAACTGGATGACATGCTATTGATGTCATATCATCACTGACACTTCCTGTCCTCAACAACCAGTATCAGGGAGTTTTTACACTTGCCTCAAGTCAAACCAGGTGCTTAGATGCTAGTGGTGTATAGCACGGTGTAGCGACATGGTAAAAATAAATAAAAAAAGCACCCGTGTGGGGAACTTAATGAAATTGCAGCTTTTTATTGCCATTTTTTTCAGGCACACATACATTAGTTTACCAAAGAGAAAAAAAAATACTGCATTTCTGTTACAAATGTAACAATTCGAGATCCATCTTCAAGCTTTTTAGGCTTTACAGGTGGCAAGTCCGTAGCCCAGGCAAGCCCACTCATTGGTCAGCTCCATGAAGCCTGGTGCTGAGGTGAGACCGCTCGCTAGAATCGAAACAGAAACAAATGGATGGAAATGAGGTCAGTCATGAGAGACAGTTCACGGCGTGCTCTTTGTTATGCACAAATACATGTTGTCAGGTGATCCCGGCCCCTTTAACTCACCTGACAGCAGGTTGAAGAGGTTGCAGTAGTTGAGGCCACCATCAAGAAGGGTGGTGAATCCAAGAGAGGAGGACAGGCCCTGGTGAGGAAGCAACAAGATCCATTTATATTTTGGTGTGTACACTGATACCAAAGACTTTATTGGTTGTGTTTGTTACAGTAACAGATCAATCACAACATTACTTTAGATTTCTTTAGTTACTGTATTATAAATCCTCTGTCAGACTGTTTCGTTTGTCTTTTTAGCTGCTGGATCTGAAGCTCATCAGTGGAAAAAAAATGCAACTTCAATATTGAGTAAAACACAAAAAAAAACAATTGATACAATGTGTTTCTTGTTCTCCATAAGTTTTGCCGGTGATGAAGTGAAATTTGCCTCAAAAAATATGTCCCTAAATTTTACTTAAATTTTACTCTCTGGGTGATTGTGTATTATATTTAGTGAAAATGAATAGCTATTTTGACGACACATTAGTTACACATATAATATATGTAGTTATATATACTCGATAAAGATTTTGAGATTTTGTAGTAGAATGAATCAAAAGAAACTTGCAAGGCTGCAGTGATGTTAAACATTAGAAAACAGAACATATGTGTTAGTATTTATATTTATAGAAGGAAGGCAAAATGACGATGGCAGAGGACACAGACTAGCTTTTGCATTTTAAAATAGCTAACACTGATTACTGAGCAAAAGAGATAATAACTTAAGTATATCTTATTCTAAAGCTATATTTTTGCTTTCTATGCAACGGAAGTCGCTCTTAAAGAATGAACATCATTAGTACTTACAGACACACGGCAGCCACCGGTCAGTACGGTGGGGCTAAATTTGAAGGTGATGGTCTCCGTCTGAAGTCCGTCAGGAGAAGTGTGGTTGGCTAAGATAGAAAGAGGGAGGGCTGCCACAAGCTGGAACACAAAAACACACATCATCTCACTAAATATAATACATTCTAAAATCTAAAACACAATTTACATTAACAGAAGTGTTTCTTACCGTGTACTGACATTCAGCACAGCCAACCAGGGTGTCGAAGGCTGTGATCTGCTGAAGTAACGTGGTGCTGATTCCAGCACAAGGTGTTGCAAAGAGCCTAGAAAAAAAAAGAAGATTGGACACATTCATGTTTGAAACAGAAAGAGCAGCAACAGTTCAGAGTAAAATGTGTCAAGCTTTCACTTGAAGATTCCTGAGACAGAGACATGAAACAACTCCATCAGAGCCAGATCAGCAATACTCACCACATGGATCTGCAGAAGGCATGGTAAGGACTGGGAGCAGGAGCAGGAGCAGGGGCGGCAGCTAGAGAGCCCAACAGTCCTACGAAGAGAGCAGAGGCCAGCAGCAGAGTATTCATGGTTGGATGATGAAGCAGGTTTCTTTCTCCTGTAGAGCAGAGCTGGAGTGTGAGGGAGTGCTGAGAGGATTGTCTGTCTGACTGACTGCTTCTCCAGAGAGTCAATTTATACTAAATATCAGGCTCATCATGAGGCCCAGTAATGATCCCTGTGACCGATTTGGTGAAGGATGTGTGTCTTGTGGCCATTGTCTGACCTGGTTGTCTTGCGCTGATTGTCTTTCATTACATTATAAAACACCTCTACAAGTACTCAAGCACATCGCATATCTATTATTTTATCTTGTAAAAGTAAGATGAGAAAAATGTACTTAAAGTTAAAGCAACTGTTGCAGAAACATGTCTTCTGTGACTGTTGTACGATCATATATTAAATCATTGTTCAGTTGTATCAATCAGATTGTTGTTACTCATATCTGAATGTAAAAGCATTAAAACACCTCTACAAGTACTTGAGAACATCATATTTATTAGTTCATAATGACTCTAAAATGACAATCTAAGATCACTTGATAATATGTTGATAATGTTTAGGAGTCAGTTGTTTGAGTAGACGCTCTTTAATATTATCAGTTAATCCAAATTTAAAAGAAATATAAATAAAACAAAAACAGAAAACACATTTTCTCATCAAATCATGCAAATCATTTTTACCTTTAAGAAGGGCTGCTCATTTCCCACCCCCCCTAAGTTAAAGTACTAATATTACTTTGGGACAGAGACTTGGCTCTCTCTAGCTGCTTGGAGGACTCTTTAATTCTCCCATCACACATTCACACAGCTTTGATGACGGGCGTGGTACTGGCAAGAAAACAGATACTCAAACAGACTGGAAGACACAAACTCCACCGTGCTTTAGAAAATGGTTAGACAATTTTGTTTCAGTTTTTTAATCATTTAAAACAATTAAATCATTTAAATAGTCAACATAAATGTGAAGAATCCCGAGGTCCCTTGTGGCAACACTTGGACTTGGACAGTTATCTTATTATTTGGATTTTTTCTTTCTTTCATTTGATTTTGTTTGCAACAAATTCTGATTGTTGTCGCCTGTTTAATAATCAGATGTTGGTGACATGTACTGCTATGATCTGTTGTGTCCTTGACAAACTGCACTAGGTTATTTGTGTTCATCATTACTACTTTACAAATGAAGAATTTCGCACAAAGATCTAATGATTTAATATATGCTTGTACAACAGTCACTGACATGTTTCTGCAACAAGTACTTTTATTTTTAGTGCATTTTCCTTATCATACTTCCACACTTTTACCTAACTAAGGGATTTGAATATCTCCTGCTAAAGAAATCAACTACAATCAAAAACTCATATATATCAAAGAAAGCACCCAATCGTGAGAATTAACTGACTTCTGACATTCTGATTCTATCAAGTGATCTTAGACTGTCATTTTAGAGGCAAGATAAAATAATAGATATGCGATGTGCTTGAGTATTTGTAGAGGTGTTTTATAATGTAATGAAAGACAATCAGCACAAGACAACCAGGTCAGACAATGGCCACAAGACACACATCCTTCACCAAATCAGTCACAGGG
>OMLP01015442.1:0-13461 GCA_900302685.1 Spondyliosoma cantharus | reverse complement strand
AACAATCCCTGGCATGGAGGAGTGAGAGGCTGCTGGGACGGGGATGGAGCACAGAAGCAGCAGGGGGTTCGGGGGGATGGAATGGACCTGAATGGGGTCTCCCCTGACCCAGATCAGGGCCAGGACCAGCACAAACCCTTATGCTGTGTGTCCGTGTGTGTGTATGTGTGTGTGTGTGTGTGTGTGTGTGTGTGTGTGTGTGTGTGTGTGTGTGTGTGTGTGTGTGTGTGTGTGTACTTTGAACCACCTAGTGGACCAAAGTCCAGGTTAACAAATGACCCTGTGTCCCATCCACTGAAAGCACTGATGTGTAAATACGCAAACAACACACTTGAAGAAACACAAAGATACAAACTCTTGTACATACACACACACATATACAGACACACAGACAAAGCGATGGCACTCCGTCAGTGTCACGGGCAAACAACTTATTCAGACACAACACAGCCTTCACCTCCTCTGTCGCTCTGGTTTTCTTTCTCTGTGATTTATCTGCGTGTTTCGTCCTCGATGTGGATCCGTGTCACTGTTTTGTCTGCACGTCTCTCCCTCCAGGCAGCTGCTTGAAGAGCATAGATCAAGATGAAGAAGAAGAAGAAGACCTCTCTTAAGCTGGAGTCAACAACCAGCAGCTTTGTCTCCGGGAGCGCACGTCACCTGGTAACCAAGGTTACCTGTTCAACATCCTCTAGACGAGGCTGATTGATGTTGTGGACATGAACATTGCTTTGGCTGCTTTTTGACTTTCTTTTTCTCAGTCTGATCATTTCCTCCATGATGTTTATTTGACAGTATCTCCTGTTTGTTTTTCATGATATATGTCTAACAGCAACATTTTATAGTATGTAATGTAAAGTTAATTTTACTCCTTATCTATGATCTTCATAGCTTCTTAATTTGACAATTTAATAATTATTTCAAAGTTTAACAGCATATGCACCAAGGGAAAAAAAACTCATTTAGCAGCTTCCTTCCACAAAAAAAGCATTGATCTGCATTCAGACACACATAACTAATAATAGTTTAGTAGAAGACACACTCCCTGCAGATGTCCAGAGTGTGAACAAACTAGAAGCAGGTAAGTAGTCAGCGAGCCTTTAGACCAGCTGTTCAGCTGCAGTGATGCAGAAAACGAGACAAAGCAAAGGCAAGGTGTTTCCTTTCCTCAACTGATTTAAAAAAACTTCTTAAAACTGAACCAAGACAAAACACTTAGTGTGTATTTGAGGAGGCTGATTTGTTTCTTTGGGACCTGTATCAGCGACCTGACCAGGAAAGCATTCCCCTGCCTGAGAATTGTTGCCAAACTGAGGCTGTTCTTACCAAAGCAGGCTGCGGAGAAGTTGACTCGCGCTTTTATCACAAGCGGGTCGGACTATTGCAAAGTTCTCTTCACTGGTCTGCCAAAAAAGGTTGGTGGGAAAACTCCAGCTAGTTCAGACATCCACTGCCAGACTTTTAACAAAAACTAGTAGCAGAGAGCACATTACTCTAATCTTAGATACCCATCACTGCCTCCCCGTTTCTGTTTAGAATTCATTTTAAGATCCTTTCACTCACATACAAAGCTCTTAATAACCTAGCACCTTCTTAAATTTCGGACCTTTAATCCATCAACAAGAGCTCTCAAGTCCTCTGATAGTGGTATTTTAATCTTTCTTGTAGTAATAACAAAACAAACAGGGAAGATGCTTTTTAACATTGCCCAAATTATTATTAATATTGTTATTATTATTATTATTATTATATGATTAATAGCAAACAGCCTACTAGTAAACATGGCAAAGAATGCAAAACTCCTATCACATCCAAATGAAAGATGTCAGTGGCACTTTACAGTGAAACACGACCAGCCCAATTCAGCAGGTGCTAAATCAATATTCAAAATAGCAGTAGACAGTTAGATGAAACAACGGCAGCCACAATCTAATCTTAAAGCCTGGTATTAAAGATCAGCAGACTTCCTGTCTGATAGCAATGTTAAGGTGGGCTTCCACATGAAGGTATTTGTGTCTCCCACAGTTTCCCAATTAAAATGTGCGACCAGACATTTTTATGAACTTCATGCAAAGGGTGTTTGATTCTCCAGAAATAGTTTGGTACCTCAGGTGAAGTCAAAATCTCTTACTATGGGCCAGGAAAACTCAGAGTGAGTCGAGTAAAGTGCGGGACAACTTGTCCACAGCCATGAAGTGGACCAGACATGGGGAGTCCTCCGCCGTGCAGCAGGTCAGAGAGCACAGGGTGAGGGAGGTTTTTATTCTCCTCCCCCACCCCAGCTGGTTCTGCGGTCTCTCCCCTCCTTGTAACCTTCCCTCCCCCATCTCCCCCTCTTTCCCTCCCTGTCCTGGCAGGGCTGTGTTGGGCTCCAGGTCGGGAGGTTCATGAAGGATATAGAGGGTTTCCCTCTGTATTGTAAACTGTGTGTGTGTGTGTGTGTGTGTGTGTGTGTGTGCGTGTGTGTGTGCGTGCTCATATGTGGTGTCTCAGGGGCATCAGGGGAAAAAGGAAAAGAACCAGACAGCAGATCATCTCGACACACACACACACACACACACACACACACGCAGACACATGTGTGTGTGCAGATAATGCTTTATTCTGTATACGCTGTCACTCTATTAAAGTATTACATAGAAAAACATTAACTGCACAATCACACGAATAATTTTTTGCTGTAAAGTTGCTAAAGGTGTAACTAAAAGGCCATTGGTCACATGCGATGTCATATGACATCACTGACGGCGACTGGGTTCTTATCTGCTACAACTGCATATTTCTGTTTGCCGGCCAGTGTAGCTATTTACATGGTGAGGAGACAAAACACTGGTCACAATGGACTATGTTTACCATTTGAATGTGTTCACTCTCTTCTTTCACAGGGGGCGGGGGTGCACTGTCTGGGAAGGGATGTGGGGGGGGTTAGGCGCGGGTGGCGCTCAGCTGATGCTGACCAGCGCACATACATTTCTCTCAGACCCCTTCACACTACTACCAGAGCTGCTTCACTGTTTGTGTGGTTTATCTTTAAGTCTGTACAGTATTGGTATAATGGTGAATTCACATAAAAATGAATGACTGTTACACGTGTCTGCGTCTCTCTCTCTCTCTCTCTCCCTCTCTCTCTGTGTGTGTGTGTGTGTGTGTGTGTGTGTGGGTTGGAGGGGTTTGGGGATCCTGGGACCCCTTTTCCCAGACATGCACTGACCTTTCCAACCAGACAGGGATAAAGGGACAAGGAGGGAGGGCTGAGGGCATGAGGGCACTGGAGTGTGTGTGTGTGTGTGTGTGTCTCTGTGCGCATGTGTGCTTATATGCGCGTGTGCGTGAGTTAGTGAGTTCATGGCAATATCCATGTGTGTGCGTTTGTGCGTGTTCGTTGATACCGCGGACCCCTGAACCAGCCAGTTCTCCCTGTCCTGCTGAGTTTGGCCTGGTGCAACCACCTCCTCCCTCCACTCGCTCTCCCCCTCTCTCCCCTTCACTCTCTCTCTCTTTCTCCTCATCCCTCTCTCCTCTCGTCTTTTGTTGGACCAAGTCATTGTGCTATCCCCGCAGCGCTCTGTATGCAAAAAAGGTGGTGCTCTGAGGGCTCGCCAGCTCCGGACCCTTGCAAATCAATTTGTCTGTGGATGGGGTGAGGGCAAGGAGGTGGGATGGGGGGGATTGTGAAGCTCAAAGGACGACTCGGTGAAAAGACTGAGGTATGCAACTTTCCCTCCTGAAAACAATGTCATGGTCGCTACTTCTTTGCACCATTTGAACAAATGAGGAGGCTTTCAATAAGGCCAATTAGCTAAGAGGGACGTGATTTTGCTTAATCATAATTAAAGGGGCACTGTGTGGTTTTGGAGGAGCAATTAAAAAATGTATTAATGAGGTGATAATTAATATTTACTTTTTCCACAAGTGAATAAATAAGCTGTTCTCAGAGGAAAATATGGTCAAAGTAAAAAAGTAAAACAGCATGAAACTGTGTTTGTTGTGTCAGTTTATTCATGAAAACGAAAACAATTTGTTAATTTAGTTTTAGTTTGTTAAAAATGTATTTCCCAAAACTACATATTACACCTTTAAAGTCAAAATAACAATCAGCGTCCATTTGGTTAAAGACTTCTTTTTAATTATGATTGATTTTTTTGGCAGAGCTCACTGCATTTTGTCATCAGTGTTTCCTCCTTTCCCAGTTTCTGTATCGTTTTTAAACCGAAGACATAAGAAAAATAGAAAAACAAAAGAAATGTATATCGACATTCAGACGTTTTTGTTGTTTGGATGTTCGTTTACTGACATGTCTCATTTTACCGCTGTCAGTCAGCAACAAAAACGAGAGGTAAATCCAGGCTGACCCTGCCGCTCTGAGAGGAGGATCAGACATTGATTGTGGTTGTCCCTCTCTCCCTCTCTCCCCCTGGATGCAGACAGGACGCTCCCAAAAGCACACAGGCTTGAGAGGGTCTTTGCTTGACTGGAACAACGATGATCAATACCTGTCACTTCTGTCTCGTCTGGCCAGAGCCCTGCCCCCCTGCCCCCCTGCCCCCCAGCACACAGTGGGAGGGATGGATAATGCGTGTGTGCGCGCACGCACACACACACACACACACACACACACACACACACACACACACACACACAGGCTGTGACAGGAAGGTCAGACAGGGCATTCAGACTCAGACACCACTCTCTTCTCTGGGGTCAGACCACAAGGCCAAGGTCTACTCCCTAACCCCAGTGGTCCTTCAGACGCACACACACACACATACACACACACACACACACACACACACACTGACCAGCCGGGACAACAGGGAGTGGAAGATGGGAATGATGGGGGATGGTTTGAGGAAAGAGGAATGAGTTTGAATAGAAGCATTGATGGTGAAACGTGGGTTAATGTATGTGTGTGTATGCGTATGCGTATGTGTTTTAACTCAGCAGAACAGTTACTTTGTGTTTTTGATCGCTAAGACACAGTGGTCAAAACCAAAGTCACATTTTTTAATTATTCTAATTTTTATTGCTTTTGTTTTTGGTGCATGACAGAACAGCATTTCACATTATGAGAGGAGCCTTGTTACTTGCAGTATACATTCAGTAGTGTGGTATAAGTGGTATAATAATGAAGAGAAAAACGGACATATAAATTAATACAAATCAGGAGTGCAAACATAAGTAGGAAGAACATCCATGCAACAGATTGTAATATCCATTGCTATCACAATGCAACATTTAAACTTCAGGTTTATCAGTCAGTGTGATATGAGTCCAAAGAAGATCCCACGCTGGTGCTCTCCTGTTGGTCCCGTCAGTAATACCAAGGAGGATATGCTCATAAAAAGCTGTTCTCACCGTCATGTTTGGCCGTTCTTTTAACACTGAACATTTGGGCGATTTCCACTTTCACAATTTTGGAACTTTTTCTTTTTCACTGCTTTCACATTGAACACATTCAGTGAACACATGCTTTTCAAAATCCATCAACCGTCTTCTCATTCAAACTCCGCCACTTGCAAAACATCATATATATGCTGCACATCTGTCAAACGCTTACACACTGAGATGGAATTTTTGAAAATGTTTGCAGAATATTTACAATAAAATGAAACAATAATCCTTCTAAACACAGCTGGTTGTATTTACAGCTGGAAGCCTAACCAGGTGCCCTTTTAGTTTTTAGAGGGGGGGGACAAGTTTCTTTGTAATTGTCATCGCAGTCAAGGAATTTTAGGAATCTATTTATGTGTCAACTTTTTATTTTTTCAAAAGTAAGATACTACAGAATATGTAATGATACAGAAAAAAAAGGATTTTGAAGCATTATAGCCCCTTTCATATATGCTTCTGCCATGACATTTTCCAGACATCACTCACTGGATGTGAGGGCGGAAAAGTGCAGAAACTGTGGCCTGCAGTCCACACACTCCCGCATACAATGTGTGATTGAGTGAGGAGTTAGTTACTGTCCTAGATTTTTCAGATATCTGTGCTTTTGATTTTTGACTCTTACTTCCCCCCATTTTAACACAAATACGCGTACTTTCTACTGCTGACCTTTTCAGAACAGGCTCGTTACTTTAGCTTGAATGCATTTGAGGGGAATTATCAATTATTTTTATGTTGCGTCATGGCGCGCCGCCTTCCCAACATCACAAGACTGATTGGATGCAAAACGAACCAACATAAAAGACGTAACAAGACAGAAAAAATTAAAGTTTTGTCTCGAGTGTGGAGTAAAAGTGTGTAGTGACAAAGGCTCAGGTTCAGTTAGCTTTGTACAGAAACGTCCTAAAGAGGGATACTTTTACTTTTTTACTTTGAGTACATTTCAGAGCCTGTACTTGAGTTAAGAAGTTGAATCAGTACTTCTACTTTTACCAGTCTTTTTTTTTCTTATTTTTTATGCAAGTATATGTCCTGCTACCTGAGTAAAGAATGTGTGTACTTTTGCCACCTCTGGCAAACAGAGCAGGTTATTGTCTGGAGAATTCACCGTTAGCGAGTGGGCATGTCGATGACGTTGCACAGTGTAGCTGCCTTGGAGTCTTTTCTATATGGCTTTCCACTTTTTTGAAAATGTAAATATACCTGTAGTGCTGATGTCAACGCAGAACAGTCACAAAATCCTCTTTCTGCATGTTCGACCCAGGTGCTAGCTCCAAACCATACCAGAGTATTTCCAGTAGGAGCAGTTACGTCCAACACGGACAATCTCCCGTCGTGTTCCACGTGGTTGAAAGGCCAATGTCCAGAGTTCTTATGAGAAAATGGCATTGGACATATTGTTATCATTTATACTTTTGTAGGGAAAAAACTTGAAAACTGACTTATGTGAAAAATGTGTGTTATGAGAGACAATATGTGCTTTCTGAGTGACAGTGTTATGGTCTAAAACATTGTTTTATGTGTGAGTTTTTGAGGTGAGATCACTCGTTTGGCCAAATGCGTGTCGGTAACACATACTGGCTTCAGCATTGTCTGATTCTTGTTAGCGATTCAACAAAACTGTAATAAAAAAATAACGTTTCTGTCATTTCAGTGCAGGTAGAAAAAAGAAAAAGAAAAGTTCCTTAATGTGCAACGATTGTTTTTTCAGCAAATGTAAATTCATCCATATAATCCAATCATTTTCTTTATCAGCCTGACAGTTTGAAAGGGTGAAAATAAAATAAAATGTATTGTGATGGCTGTTACAGAGGAGAAGGGACGGTAGGAAGTCACAAGCAAAGCCTGCTTCCTTTCTGCAACTTGCCCATTCATTTGCTTGAGGTCTCCTCTCTCTCTCTCTCTCTCTCTCTCTCTCTCTCTGCACTCTCTCTTCCTCCTCCTGTCTGCGCTCCCTGTCGTCTTACTCAAGAGACCCTTGCTCAGCCCAGGCACAGAGATAAGGAAGTGGAGGGGCCAAGTTTACCACTGTAGATAAGCTGTAATTGCAGGGTAATAAAAAAAGACTGGGGGAAAAAAAATTAGAAAGAAAACAGAGGAAGAGAAGAAGAAAGGACGGGCACAAAGGGGTGAACCGAGCAGTCGGAGAAATGATTGATGCGAATGGTGACACTCTGGTTCGCTGACAGTTATCAGCGAGGGCACCCTCATGCTCGTTCCAGTCATCTGTGTGCAGCAGAGGACCAGTGGCTGCACTCAAACAATAACCGCCAGCCTTGACCCCTCTGATAAACAGCGTCTGCAAGCTAACTAGCTGAACAATCACTTCTCTGTGCCGCGACGTCGCTCGCTGCTCCTGTAAACGCGAGTTATTAACATGGACATTGTGTCCACAAGCACATAAACCAGCTGTTCCAGTTTTGTACATTTTTGTTGGTGTCGTAAAACTCAGTCATTCAAATGGCTGTTATTGTCTGCTGTCATTCAGCAGAGTAAACAGCCACGCTCGCCGTGTCTCTTCCCTGGAACTATTACCACCGAATGTTTCATAAGCAGGCTCTTCATATCAAAAATGAAGAAGAAGAACTAAATAGGTTGAACTGTAGAAGGAAACTCTACAGTTGGAAATTGATCATGTGTGGGCTTATCTTATCCACCAACACGGCCAAAAAATGTCCTGTCAAAAAATATCCAGTGGTTTAGCGCTTGCACATGTTGCACCGCCCTCTTGAGCAGTGGTCTCTGGCTTGAGGCCAACACCATCCCTGACATCCAACACAGCACATATACATGTAATGTGAACGTGATACAATATATGGTAGAAGTATTGATATGATATGTATGGCATGTACAAATCTGAATGTGTCTGTGGTTCGCATTAAAGTACAATGCTTACATGTTGTTCTGGTGACTGGGCTGTGAATGACAATATCTGCTGAACTACAATTTTTCAGTTAGTTAGCTGTTTTATTTGGTCACTGTAAAGGTTCTATACGTAAAAAATGGCCACCTGTTGAATTCATACTCCAAACAAAATTTGGGGAGGCACATCACCAGAGCTCGAAGCACAAAGTGTGAAGGGTCCAGTTTGTCAGCATGCTCCTTCTCTGCAAGACAACACATGTTTTGAAACTGTTTTTATTCACATTCTGTTGATAATTTAAATTGATGTTTTGAACTAAAACTCTTACCCAATACACCATCAAGCCTCACTTGTGGATGTGACTCCTACAATACAACGTAACTTCTTACATCTAACATTATGTTGCAATCAACAAACTTTGTCTTCTGTTTGGGGCTCGACAAATAAAGTCTAATTCTTCTTAAAAAACGCTCTATTTTTCTTTTAATCATCATTCACCCAGAGGAACCCATCAGAAATTCTGGCATTTTTACTATAAAGTGTGGCCCTTAATCTTCATATTAGGTGTAATAAAACATGAAATGAATGAGGTTTTCAGGCCTGGCGCTAGCTGGCCATGCTCACTTGACCAGGTATCTCTGCAACACAGTACAAATATGGGAAGTGCTATTTCATTTACATTCTGTTGATGATTTTAGTAAATGTGCGTAAGTTTTGAGCGAAGATTTTTATATACTAGACCTTTAAAGTCTATGTAGGAAACAATTTAATCTGAATGAAGCTCATGGCATAACTTCAATCAGTACGATTGTGATATGGTACACGTGGTACACTTTCTCTATCAGCTGATTAGGGGCTTTCACTCTGCAGTTAACCAACCAGATTTCACCATGCTCATCAATCAGCCAATCACGTCCTCGCTGTCAAAATTTAACTCTGCTCTCCCTCCAGCTGTCAGTTGTCATTTCAGTGTGAACCGTCATCACACCTCCTCCACCCCATTCACCTTCGGTTCATCGTTCCAGCACCAGGTCTCACCTTCCAGTAGGCCGCTCAAGATCCCAAACATTTTCCTCATTCACCACCTCCACCACCAGTGTCTATACTCCGCTGAGTGTATCTTACACCTCGCGCAGCTTCACCACTGCCTTCTGTTTCACAATGATGTCACAATGGGCTCTCATCGCTGAAGACGTTCATTATCATTATGTGCATGGCTCAAGAAAATAATTGCTCACTCAAAAAAGAAAAGAAAATTTCATATTCTTCACCATTTCAGGGATTCGCAAGAAACGTGTAGCAGATTTGTTGTCAAGTCTGCTCCACATCTCACATTACCGTCGGACACCTGGAGATTTCCATTTCACATCACAACGATCAACGATGGCCTTGAAGTGAAAGATTTGAACAACTGAAATAACATGGACTACTTGAAAATGTAGCTGTTATTGTTAAATCTCAAAGAAAGAGTAGAAACGATCCAAATCCTATAGACATCCTGGCAGGTTTATGGTGTGTCCCTGCAGGTTTTGATGTGTTTTAGTCTTGACTCTCCTGACACAGACACAAAAGGCTATTTTTTAAAAATCTTTTTTTCTCTTTTACTTTTGTTGCTGACTTCTATTGCTTATGAGTTTGGCTAGCTCTGAAGTAATATTGTTTGAATATCTTTTACGTTACTTATGTCATAGCCTTCAAAAACTCTTGACAATGACTGTGCGTATGCAGAAACCTTGTCACCTTTTCCTCAAAACTCTGAAATGTCTTATGCACTAAAAAGTTTGCCAGATTGACTTTTAAGAATTAACTTTTTAGAAGAAAAAATCCTTATAAATTGTATAGCTGTCAAATAATGTCTTTTTCAAAGCAGTGTTCGGTGTATTACAATGAAAAGATGTGTTGAGGGGTTTGTAGTGGTGTGGAGTTCAAGTGTCACAGTGATGAATAGATTATGTTCACGTTTGATTATTAAAAAGGAACAAAGCTGAATAACTCCACATATTTCATTATGACGTCTATTCATTTTGGAGGTTACACGGCTGAAAGGCAAAGACTTGTGTGACAGGCAGGTTTACCGTTGGCGTGCTTTGTGACCACCAGCCCTTACTTCCTTCCTCTCTGCTGGCCTGGGGAAGAGTGTGTCCTGTTGCTCTGTTCCTCTCGGGCTTGTGCATGCGTATGTGCGAGCACACGTTTGTGTGTGTGCGCGTGTGTTTTCGGTCACACTCCACCACTCGCAGGAGGTCAGGTGAGATTGGGTCTGGTTCCTGATTCCTGGAAGGGTGGACAGCTGCAGAGTCTCACATAGTTGCCATGACATAAGACACATACACAGTTAAACTCACAAACAGAGCACATACTCATTGTCTTTGTTTTCTGTGACTACTTGCTTTCTCATTTGTAAGGCTCGTCTTGTAAGCGGAGGTGAGGATCGATCTTCGACACTTTCCAACATGTGTCTGTTGTGCCAAGGATCTAAAATCCCAGTTCTCCTGTATTATTCATGTTTTATCATTATCGTTTTTACTGTCTGACTGCAGATTAATGACATGCATTTTAACACGTGGTACTTTGGCTCTGATGCAGCGTCCTCCCTGGATGTATCACTGCTTATTCAAGACTCTAAGATGTTTATTTTTTACAACAAATATATGTTATATCCGTTCTCAGACATTGGTTATTGGTCTGCTTGATTACTAATCATCCTGAAAAAACATACTGGTCAACTCCTAGTTATCACAGCCTGTTTCTGGCTTTGTACAGCATGCAGTCTGCTGCAATGTTGCAGCTGGCCCTCCTCAATGAGTGAGAGATGGACAGGAGAAGAAGAGAAAGACATTTAAAAGAACATTTGCAATGTAACTGTTGGGAATCGATATTGGTTATTGATGATTAATTCATATATTTTTATTAATTAATCAAAATTATTATAGTTGATTAATGAAACTTAAGTTACTATGATTCATTAATGAACACGGGGCACCACCCTGAAGTCAGGGATCAATAATCAAATGATATACCTTTAGTCTCAAAGCCTGAAATTAATCAAATTGTCAATATTATGAAAATATCAATAATTAGATAAGAGGGAAGGTGTAAATCTGAGCACTGACCAGCTCAACCAGCTATTATTACAAAATGGGATTGTGCAAAATAATCACAGACACTGCTCAGTTAAAATCAGCAGTGTTTATTAAAGCTTTCTTCCAAAACACAAACCACCTACTTTAACAAACAACAGTTGCTTTCAACAACTAGCAACATCAAAAACATAAGCAAGCCAAGCATATAAATGGGTGGAGGTGTGTGTATGTGTGTGTGTGGCAGGAAGTCCCTTATAAAGACTACAAAGATGGCCGAACGTGGCTTGTGAAGTCACGTTTGCCTGACTACAAATTAGTGGCCATGACTTAGGAACTCGTTGAAGAGACTACAGGAAGCGCCGAACGTGATTTGGCAAAGTCATGCGGGAACATGAATCTCGAGGTGATGATTCAGATTCACTGAATCATACACCTGGAATTCAAAAATGGTAGTATATATAGGGATCTTGGGTGGCAGCAATCGCTTTAAGGTGTCGGGTCAGGACACTGTTGTAATGTTCAGGTGAGTGCATTGATAAGAGGCAGAGTCCTTTACTACAGTTCAAGCTGTTTATCGGCCATTTTGAGTGAGAGTGTGTGGGTGTGTGTGGTTGCTGCAATACAAGCACAACAATACAGACAGATTATAAAATAAAGTACAACTTAAACTTAAAAATACACTGAGCTAGATATATATCTTTAACCAGATAACAACTGAAATACAGCTCCAGATTAGTTATGAACTTAAAGTCAGCATTAATCAATTAAACCTGAATGAGCAGTATGCAATGTATAAACAACAGAGATTAGCAATACAGCAACATGAACCTCTGAGGCTATTGCTAGTTAGCAGGGACGTGCACATGATTATAGAGGGGCAGGTGCTCAAACTCAGAAAAGGGCCGTATGTGAAATATTTTTTTCAGGCCTTAATAACACAATATGTAGATAATGTCAAATTAATAAATGAAGTACTTATAGAAAGCTAATTACTTAGCTGTGTATCCTGTGTAGCTGTGAGTGATATGCAATTGCCATTTCTTTTGTGTCAACAAATTATTGTCAACATGAGTTTATTCGCATTATCATAAAACTGAGGTTTGGAAGACAGTTTTTGGCATTGTGCTGCAGGCATAATAAACATGAATCCAGTTTAATTGCAGATGGTAATATTTCAAACTCAGATAACCTACAGCTTACATCCCCTCTGAAATTACTATATTATTAATCATTTATTGCATTATTATTATTATCATTATTATTATTATTATTATTATCATCATCATTATTTTATTAGCCTACAGTAGTAGTAAGCCAGCATATAAAAATATAAAATGGTACAGTATCATTACTGCTTGGTCTCACACAGACACACAGACACACACACACCACCAATATCAACACAGATCAAGTGTTCATTGTTTTCTACTATTTTCTTGATTTTACAAATGATATCTTTTTGCTTTTTCTTTTTGATTTTATGTAATCTCATTATTACTTAACGCTTTGGCAACACTGTCTCTGTTACATTCATGCCAATAAAACATATAGAATTGAAATAAATTGAATTGAGAGAGAGAGAGAGAGAGAAGCCGCTGCCTCATGGAGAACTCCACCACGCACGTAGATGAGACGTGACAGTGGAGTGACTTGAACCTTTGTGAGTTATAAATCCATGAACATAACTTTCTTGTGGGGGTTAGCAAGTCGCTTTCCACTTATTCAACGTGCTTAAATATGAGTCATATTTCAGAAAAGCGGCCATTTCTGCTTGTTAAGCTAACTGCTTGTTAATGAGAGTTAAGAATAATCTAATCTGACAGCTGTCTCTGTCGGCTGTTTATCTTGCCTCAAATCTTATTTATGATTATTTGTTTATCGTGACTTTGCTGTTGTAAACATTGCTGTTTCAGTCACAGTAGTCATTTCTTGGTTTTGTCACATTTTTAGATGTGTAGCCTGTGTCGCTAGTTTGCACTTGCCCTCCCATGATTTTCTTTGTTGGTCTAGCTTATTGTCTAGCTAATATAGGTCTCAGGCTACTTTAGCTGTGTGTGTGTGTGTGTGTGTGTGTGTGTGTGTGTGCTTCTGTTGCTTTGTTTAACATGTGTAAACAGTCACAGCAAC
>OMLP01015441.1:0-33967 GCA_900302685.1 Spondyliosoma cantharus | reverse complement strand
TGTGTGTGCGTGCGTGCGTGCGTGCGTGCGTGCGTGCGTGCGTGCGTGCGTGTGGGGGGGTGGCAGGCGGGCATGTGTGCGTGTGTGTGCATGTTGGTGCACAGTCTAAGCATGCACAGCTCTGATTTATTCTATTGAGAGAACCATATCATGTGCTGCTTCCGCTGAACAAACAATACCAACATAAATGCGTATTGTGCACACGTCCTCACACACTTCAGCCTCCGTGCTCCATCTCCATTGTAAGAGTCCTCTCATTTGAATAACGACTGAAATACTCTCTGATTATTTCCTTAATACAATATTGACTTTAATTTGAACACAGTGACCATTTCTGATATGGAAACGTCCATCACATGACCAACTGCAGGACATTTGAGTGCCGAGGTTAGCGTCTGTGCTTCCGACAGTTAGCTGATATGAAACAGTTGCCCTTGGACAAAGTGGAGTAATGTAGCATCACTAATCAGCGTTTCACTTTGCGACTCTACAGAAGAGGTGTGTGTTCCGCTCCACAGAGTGCTACCCTCTCTCTACTGTTTACAATTAACAAGAGGTTTCCTTACGCTGATGCAGTATTGGATTCATGTCAATTTGCAGTGATACACAGAGAGGCTGGACCCCGAGAGAAAACATTTACTTTGCTTTATACTGTGTGGAAAAACATATTTTAAATGCGCAAATGTGAAGTTTAAAGGAAAGAGCTTTTATGTGTCCACCTTTTTTTATTTATTTTTTGCTTAATTTATGCAAAACCATCTCTCCTAAACTTAGTCATTAGCCGAACAAACACACGGTTTGTAAACTGAAGCTAAATTAAGCAGATTAGAGGGAAGTGTTTATAAAAACATCTCATGCATCAAATATAAACTTATTCGAGCCAGATCTAAATAAAGATCTCTGTAGAGGAACAGTTTGTTAGACAGAATAAAGTTTGCCAGAGAGGCTGCTACTGAAACAACTTTAACAGAATTGTGAAAATGGGTGCAGGTTACAAAAACACCTGTTTGAAACATTTGGGCATAATTTTTGTGAAGCCCATTGATTGTCATGAATTATTTCTTACCCTTTCTGAGGATGCATCCAATTTTTTATTTTACATAAACAGCTAAAGCATAGGACTGTTTCGAATTGTATACAACTATTACATACCCGTGGAGTTAGATACCATTACATTGCAGCACCACAACATTGCACAATAAAATTGCATAATGAGATGTTTAAATAGATTTAATAAGTTTAATTTTTTTTTAATTGCATCATCCAGTGGATTTGCTATATTTAGGCTGCTTATATTTGGGCCAAATGCAATTACTGATCAGTTTTTTACTGCTACAGTTTGATAATTTGATTACACAAATGTATCTTTGTTTTGAGCTTCATGTGCTTTGGAGATGGTTGAGCTTGTTTGTATGGAGGTCACCATTTGACACAGTGAATGCACACAAATAATGAACAAATTTGTCTACTTAAAATACTGCCAATGTCATAACAAATGCTCAAATTGTCTAGCACTCTATTCAAACATTGTTCAGATTTAATCCACAACTCAGAGCCCGACTGGGTCGGCTTCAGAGAATTGATGCCAACAAAGGCTGCCTGATCAGTTTGTGTCACCTCTTGATTAAAGGTTAATTTAACTGTTAACATTGGCAGCTTTTTACAACCCGCTGAAACTGAATTTAAATCACATTAGATAAAAACAAGTGAATGATTTGAATCATGAATTAGATATGTCAACGTTCAACACTTGCATCACGTGACTATTCACTAAATAACCAAACAGAATAAAAAAAAACATCATAACTCTGCATTATTCACTGAAGGACATAGTGCACTTAAAGCCGCACATATTCTCATGTGGAAAAATAAAATGGGCTGTTGATAACTGACCTTGGTTTATTATGTAAGCAAATGAGTTGAGAACAACAGCTATGACATGCCAAAGTTATATCTTCAAAAGTTTTGTTTTGCCTTCAAGTAAGAGGTGCGGATCGTCAATTTCTCAGTTAGAATAACACACTGCTTTTATATTGCTATTATTTTTCCCTCCAGTGTCATGTGATTAAATATATATTTATAGAATGAGTTAATCTTTATACTGGTAAGCAGAGGTATCACACAGCTGTGTTTTTTAGCTTTACAAACCATATATCAAAAGTGGAATTAACAAGATAAATGTGTTTACATTGGGCTGTCACGCACTGAGCACTCATGCAGTGGACTCTAATCATTCAGGTCACACCCGTTTCTCTTTGCTTTGAAAGGTGGATATCGGAGGTAAGCTAATTATTTTGTGGACATACGTGCAGAAAGATACCACAGTCTACAGCTGTTTGATCTGACAGAGCGGGCTGTCCACCTGCTGCTGCTTCTCCAATCACCTGCCTCGCCTGTCGCCGAACAACAGCTGTGCTGTGAGGCAGAACAAACAGGGACATGTAGAGAGTGACGGCCCACAAACTCCACCCATCTCATTTTACTTAAGAACGATGTATAAGCTAGTTTTTGCAGAACCAATTCAACAATAGAGACCTACAAGTGATGCATTGTTATAGTGTATGATTTTGTCTTGAAGTAGTAGAGTTACTACTTAATACATCTGGCAGAAGTGTCACATGTATTGTATTGTGTGCTGACCATCCAATGATCCCCTCAGAAGTGAAGCTTCAGAAACATTTGTTGGCATGTTGGCTCCTTGCCATATTGAAGAGGAAGCTGTTAAAGTTTTTGAATTGTAGGGGAAGCTCTTCCTCATGGGACATAATGTATTTCTGGCCCTCTTTTTCTTTACACAAGGTCCTGGAGATTATTTTTACAGACTAGGGGATGTTGTACTTAGGCAGTGGCCAACACCCAAGAACAGGAAGCCACAGTTTCTATGAAAGTCCACGAGATGGAAGCAGATAGCGCCAAGGGAAAACAATATTTTGGCTGAAGCTCATTCTGGTGGCCAATTAGACCCCAATGCTTGTATGATTTACCACTTCCTCTACCTGCTTTTATGTGTTCGGGGTTGCTGTGCGGAACACAATGAACCCTGATTAAAGATTGAACTCGGGCTCGGAGACAGCAGTGGCGCCATTCTTATCAGATGCCTACTTCTCAGAACTCAGCAAGACCACCTGAAATCAATGGATGGATGGTTTAGTACACTGACAATTCTCAGAGTGAGCATGTTTAGATTTTTTAAGTATCGCTAGTTTTGTAAAAAAGCACTTCACTGATACCAATGAATCTGCAAATGCTTTTGCTTTTGAATGCACAGTTCTCCCAAAGGCCTCATATAGGCGCCTAACCAGCTATTCAATATTTGATCTCTTGGCAATGCTTGATACATAAATGTGTTTAAAATAGAAACAGTTATTGCTTGCCAGTACAGATTTGTAAAGGGCAGTCAACATATTAAATTCAAATTCGAGTCAAACGGATAGTCACACAGTGTATCTAAGGATTTGAAGTCAGCAGGCAAATATCGAGGGCCCTTTATCTTTCAAAGCAATCGACTGAGACGCATTGTATATGCGGAGAGACGGATGGATTGTTTGTCTTTTCCTCCACCCTCTCCTGTAGACATGGGCTGGAAGTGAAGCCCGGATCTTGAATGGCTGGGTGGAGTGAAGGGTATGAGGTCACACAGTTAATTGCATAATGAAACATGCGAGGGTTAAGATAACGCCTCAAAGAAAGCATTATGTAACCAGCAATCGGAACTAGCGAAATTTGATTAAAATCTAAAGTGCAGTCAGACCGTATTAGGCCACCGATATGTTTTTCATAATTTTGGCGGTGTTCTCCAGCAAATTGCTTTTAAAATCCAACAGTTACTATCCAGTGTTTGCTCTAGGACTTTTTCCAGCAGTGGTGCCAAAAAATGGTGAGTCTTATTCAGCGCCACCGGAAGAGATTTAGTTAGTCAGCTGACATGAGAACGGCTTCACATACATTTGTATACGGTTGTAGATTTTGAATCATGAATGATGAAGGGCTTTAAGACCCATCTAAACAGCCAGTGTCCTGTGTCCTTCTACTCTTTCTCTTTCCTCTCTCTCTCCCTCTCTTGTCTTCATCTCACCTCGCTTTCTAAAATTTCCTGTCTCTCCTGTGCTACCTCTCGTCATGTATGATAACATGAAGTATTAAGGAATCTGCTAGAATGAAATCAAATAATTTCTGCTGGGAATTTTTGAAATTTCACATAGAGGAGATAAAATGGCTGCTGCCTTGATTTTATCTCCTCAAACTCTGCTTCATGACCATCATCAGCACTTCTTTTCCTTTCCAACCAGTTTACCAGACTCATCTGAAAATCTCATTTTGAAATGATGCCTCTAAATATTGGCCACAAATGGCACTCAAAAATCATTTTCTAAGTCAAATAGACGAGTTGAAATATATTTGAATTTCTGCAAGATGTTTCATGACCATGTGTTGATTTATGTCCCTGTTTACAACACACCAAAAGCAAATGATGAGGCCGACATTCATTTTCAGAGGGACGTGAACCACCACTTGCGTGGGAGTGAGAAGCGTTTGGGAGAGATTGATATTCTGTAAATGAGATCAAATCTAGATCAAACAAATCTCAATTTATTGGTCAGTTCTGCTTCTAAACATTGAACCTCAATACTACAGTTCCAAGTCTACTGGAGCATCCGATTGGTCTATACCAATTTAACAATTATGACAGGAAAAGTCAAGCTTGAAGCAAATGAGGTAAAATAGAGATAAAGACAAGTGGCTGACCTTTGAGCTGTTAATTTCTGTGTGTCATTTCAACATCTTTGCTGAGCTTAATTGTTATAAATTGGTAGCTGAGCCTTTGCTGCTGCCAGCTGTACTTTCAAACAATCAATAACCAACAACAAACCCGGTAAACTGTTGCAAAGAGTGAAAGTGTTCAATTTATAATGCTCGTCCCCGACACTGACTGCTTTAAGTAGAGGCCATTAGTTTAATGCATTTGGGAGGATTTTAATATAGATTTAGAGGCAACGCTAATCGTTTACCACTGATGGTCAAACTGTTGTTGAATGCTATCAGCATTATGCTCTGACGTTTCAGCTTTGAGGGTGTTGAAGGTTCATGTTGGAAGAACAGTGTAGGATTTGGTCATCCCTTCTATAAATAATGCACAGTCAAATAAGTGTTTTTCCTCTTTTTCCTAAAGTTAAAGTGGTAAGCTTCACAGTGTATACTGATGTATGTGAATATTATGACACTAGAGGCTGTATTTAACACACATTGCACAAGTCAATTGTGCAATGTGTCAATTTTCTCTGTGTGATTTTAAAAATCACACAAAAATATAAATGCAACACGTTTGTTTTTGCTAATAAAAGATCTACGGCTTTTTCTATGCCAGGGCTCCAAACTAACTTCTTAGGTGCACCAGCAAATGATTAAGGTGCACCTTATACTCAATTTAATTTAATTTCATAATGCACTATGTAAATTGTTGCAAACAGGAATGAAGGTGCAGATAGATGTTTTTTTTTCATTTATATCACAGCACTCGCAACAAGAAATGGTCATAACCTCAACTGTTTAGAAATAAATTGTTACATTTTAGGCGCAATGGTGCGAACAATGAAAATGTTCAGTCGCGCTTGACAGATTCTTGGGTGCATGTGGGACCAAAAGGCTTATTTCTCTCAGATTTGGGGCACAAATCTGTTAAAATACAGGTTAGCAAGTCCCCCTGACTGGTGTGGCATGTCAAGGCGCTGAGTAAACTGCATTATTATTGCACACGTGTGCCTTTGACTAGTCACAATTAAAGGCCACTGTAAAATGTTCAGTTTTTACACAAGACACAATGCAACAGATATCTGGGTTTTGAGAGTGCATGTTGACTGCTGGACTGTCCACCAGAGCTGTTGTCTGTGAATTAAGGAATTAAGTGTTTAAATCATTCCACTCTTATTTTAGAGTGACATTTAATGATGACCAGTCCAATGCACACCCGCGCACTGATCACGCTGTTTAATTAGCATCCTGATATGCCACACCTGTCATGTGGATGGATTATCTTAGCAAAGGAAAAGTGCTCACTAACAAATTGATGCTTCAGCTGGTGAAAAATAGGGGCATAAACAGAAGTGTTGCATTTATGTTTTTTGAGTGGAGTGTGGTTAGAAGCCAATTGTGGTCCACTTTTCAGCAGAAGTGTGAGACTGGACTTTAGAGTGGAGTAGGAGGCAACTTGTGTCCAGCACTTAAACTTGTGAAATGAAAATATTTGCATATTCATATATTCTAGAACTTTTAATGAGGTAGAAGGAATCAGTGTCAAGGATTTTAATATGGTAATTATACTTCTTTCCTCCAAAAACCATGTCTGGCACATTAGAGATTTTTTTTTGTATGCCTAATACATGTGTGGAGGGGATCTTTAAGGACAGTGGAGTGGAACAATGGCCCTAAATGAACCTACCCACAACCAGTTTTTAATAGGCTAACAGCAGAGTGCACTTGACTGGCCGAGTCATTTGACCTTCATCCAAATGGGCATGCGTTTCACTTGCTGATGGCAAAACGCCACTGCAACAAATAAGAAGTGAAGATGGCTGTAGTACAGGTCTGGCAGAGCAGCATGAAGGAGGATATCAAGTGTCTGCTAATGTCTACAGGTTGTACATTTCTGGCAGTGATTGAAGCAAAATCAGCAGCCAAGTCTGACAATATTAATTGAAGTTTATTTTAACATGTCCAATTACCTTGATGATACCTGATGTAGTTATAATAGCATCAAACTGATAAACCTTATAGTCACTGTTACAAGTGCATTCTGAACTGGAGCACATAAATGTAGTGTAACTCAATAACAGTTTATCTAGGGCCTCCCAGTTTTTGTCACAGATGTTCTTAAAATCAATGTTACAGTAAAACTTCAATTACATTCACGGGACCCTCAACAATCCTATACTGTAGCTGTACTCCGAATGCTTTTAAGTTATTAATTTCTGACAATTGGCCATCAGAGCTAAATTTCAGCATTTTTGTGATTTGCTGTATGTGTATTTGAAGCCTCAGCAATCACTTATTTTCCCTGAAAACCCAAGAGGCCCTTTAAATAGGGTCAACTCAATAACCGGAAGTCATTTTTACCAGAACAAAGAATCTGCCATGTTCATATCTGCAATAGTGTTCACTTTCTTGCAGCCAATTTTGGTTCTTTGTTGTATTAATGATATTGTAACATCTTGGAGAAATGAGACAATTCTTCATACATTTCTGTGGCTGTAATATTACATTCAGTGGTTTTATTTCATAGATCGATATTTTTACTGTTGACTTCAAAGTTTTCTATTCTTGTTTGATACCTATTGAGCCTGTTTTTCATTGGGTTCAGAACATTTGCAGGCATACAGAACAGCATGACATCATCTTGTATGCAATAAACCAAACCATTACAGGCTGTAATGAGAACAAATTATTAATCTTTAAAAAAAAAAAAGAACCTCAAAAGCTTGTTCTTACTGAACTATGCTGATAAAGTCAGTACTTGCTTTTCAAGTAGTGAGATTTATTTACCATGCCAGCAAAATCTCGGTTTGTCTCAGGTGTCAACCATATTTGAAGTCCCCTTTACAGACATGCTCCCATTTTCTCATCATTTCCTTTCAGGAGACTTCTGTAATTTCATCAACCCTCAAAGAAACCAAATAAAATCGACATAAACTTCTCCTTTGGTTTGACAGACAGGCGACGTCTCAAGATTAGATTGTTTAACTTGAGTCACACACCACATTATCTTCTCAATGCAGACTGGCAACCCAGAAGCTGCTCACTTCACGGTGTAAAAAAAAATAATAAAAAAATAGAGAAGATATTCTGGTGTCTGGTGGTGGTTGTGTGCCCGCTGGTGCCTGTCAGTTGGTGTCGTCTCGTCTAGCATATCACAGAAACATAATGGTACTCTACAAGAAAGCAGAATACAAAGTACCTATCCCTCTGTGTTGTATCTCCTCTTTGTCATCTTTTGTTCTCTTGAAGTAATGATTTATGTTGTCATGGAGACACATAAAGCATTTCCAAGGCGTTGGCATTGGTACTTTCTTCTGCAGTGCTGTTTTTTGTTTAATTACAGCAGGAAACATGGTAGTGCACAATATGTCAGGGTAATAATGGTGAAACCCATGTTTGTAAACCTCTGTCTCACTCTGGGAAGTGTTCTCCATGAACAGGCTTTCACTGAGCCTCTTCCCACCGTAACTGCACATTATGGCCTCATCACATTCGAGGTTGTGATTATTAACTTCTCTGGAGATAAGACGTTTAACCTCCACTTCTCTCCTCAGAAAATGTGGCTCCAGTTCTGCTAATTGGTCATTAGATTGCTATGAAATGCTTGAAAGAAACGGCTAGAAGTAGAAAAGATTATTTTTGTGATTCTCGTTTGCTCTATCGGCTCTTTTGAGATGACCACTGTGTCTGATCCCTTTTTGTTTCAGTCAGGGGAGCTTGTCTGAAAAGCAGGCTGTTTTGTGGAGAGGAAAGCTTTTGAGAAAAGTTGAGTTCAGTCCAAAACACCCTGTGTCTAATGTAGGGGAAGAGTGTTTGTGCTTGAAGATTGTCACCGTACAAGAAATTAATTTGGCCTACAACCTCCATGGCAGGCAGACAGCAGCATACAGCTTTTGGATGAGTCTGCTAGAAGCATAGTTGTGGCTTGGGCTATAGTTGCAGGAGATAATAGATGAATGCACAGCGTCCAGAGTAATAAAGCAAGATTAATATTTCAATGAAGTACCACTTCAGACAACCCCTGGCAGTAGTCTAAGGCCCAGATATCCGGCTCATGAGTTCAGAATCATTTAACAAAACTTGCGTCTGATCATATCAGTCATCACCCACATCTAAAGTAACTGGCTCCCTGTTATATAAAATAACCATTTGAACTTATGTAACTCGGGTCACTAAGTGACCCGCAGCATCAGCAGAAGAGTGCAACTTCAAAATGACTCTAGCAGAGTTTCATTTTGATGGTTGAGATAGCAGAGGATTATTGATGATCCATTGGATCTGATGATTCATTGGATCTTGTTTGCTTTCTCTGTCATTTTGGCTTTGGCCTTACATTTGGAGTGGAAGTAGTTATCTTATCTGAACCCCCATGCCAGCTATCTCTGAGAGCAGCTAGACCTTTAATCACCTGTCACAGTTGGTGGCTGCTGTAACTTAAAGGAAGCTGATACTGTAGTGGCCCTGAATGGAATGATAGAAAGTTACTATAACAGGGCTTGTATTTATCAAATGAATCGAATGAAACTGCATTGTCTACCAGGGTCTTACAGTGGAGCGAGGTTGAGTTGGACACAGATAAAAGGATAAGATCTGTAAATGAATGTGGATTATAATTAAGCATTCTCTTTTTTTTTGATGAGTTCATGGTAGTCGTGGCCTGAAGAATTATGTTTTTGGGTTGTCTGTCTTTACGTCCCATTCTTGTGAACACGATATCTCAGAAGAATGCTTTGAGGGAGTTTCTTCAAATTTGGATTTCGCTTGGACTCAAGCATGAACTGATTAGATTCTGGTGGTCAAAGGTCACTGTGGCCTCACAGAAAAGATTTTTGGCCATTACTCAACAACTTTACTGTGACATCATAATGTTCTTCCAAAAAAGCTTAAGAACAGTAACTCAACTGATGCTGGAGGTTGCAACTGCAATGTGCTAATTCTAGGTTAATAATTAAAATCTTAAACAAATTCTAATTCTATAGCTGTAAAAACACGATCTTCATTGCCGAAAAAAGTGTTTTGTGAATGAGAACAACTCAATAGCTGAATTTGTGTGCACCTTGAAAAACAACCAAACCATACTTCTAAACTAATCTTTAAGTAAAAACATTTTTTAATTTGATTACTGATAACACTTTTTAGATGAGTAGAGGGTATTTATGCTGCCATGTGTTATTAGTTGTCATTAATAATCCTGCTTAGTCTCTTTTACTCCTGATCACAATTAATTACATGCAATTTATGATTATTGTCATTATTGATTTATCTGCTGTTTTTTTTCCCTGAGTGATTGTTTGGTCTGTAAACCATTAGTGAACAGTGAAAAATCAATAGTAATATATGACGCAACAAATTTCTTGTTTTGTCGACATACAGTAGAAATTCTCCCCAAATGTTTAATTTATTTAGATATAAGACTGGGAAGAGCCGACAGTTCTCACTTTCGAGAACTTGAAACCATGAATTAATTGTTATTTTTGCTTACTTCAACATGGCTATAATATGTAGAAGGTGATCTACATTGCCTGTATTGTCACTGACTTTCAGATTTTATGCTAAGAAAATGGTAATTTTGTGACCCTATGCCTGAAGTGCACATGAAATGCAACAGATATGCAAGCACAATTTAAATATTTTTGACACAGGTCCTAAAAAATCACTACTCACATCATGATGTCATGTACAGCTTTAATGTCTGTAAAACATTGTCGATTAATGATTTAGTCATAACATAGACGGTCTGTTTCCTAATGCCACCCTTCTTCATTGCACATGTGAATTCTCTGATCAATTATTAATTACATTTTGATTATTTCCTGAGCACTGCTGATGCTTTACATGTTGGGAGAAAATTATACCTTCAACATTTAGGGAAAGTTAAAAATAATCCTTTTAATGATATTTGATTATAAGCCATCTTTAAGAAACAATCTACTGTCACTCTCAGCTGAACCAACTTTTGTCATTTTTAAGAAGTTTCTCAGGCATTAAACTCTTATTGTTGTCCCAGTGTCTCTACAATAAAGAGATGGAATACAAAGAGATTATTTCTGGTGCGCTTACTCCCTCTATCTCTTTGTTTGTGACAGAACTGACAAGGTCAAATAAATGCACCTTTAATTTGGTGAAGTGTAACTGAAGAGTCACTCATGCATCACCCTCCATGTCTCCCATGGTGATCTCAGATACCTTTTTTCATTCTTGCAAACTGCACTGATATGTTGAGTACCTGTTCCTTTAGATCTTGCCTGAGAGTGAATGTTGAACAATGTTGAGGAAAAAAACGTTTAAAAGCACTGCAATTATTTTCTCGTTGTATAATTCCTGGGCAAAAATGATTCACTGTTCTTCATTGCATATTCCCTCACTTGTCTTTGAAGCCTTCTGACGCCCACCAAGGGCATTATGGTTTTTACCTTAATGGTTCACTGATAATTGAGGCGTCTTATGCAGACCAGCCAGTAAAAGAATGTGACAAGAAACTCCTTTGAAAGAACAGTTCCCTATTAATATAAAATCATACTCACGCATGCAGAGATAGAAGGCCAATTGTTGCAAATGATGATTCACTCATATGAACATCCTCTCATTTCCCTGAAAGCATCCGATGTTTGTCTCAGTAAGACTTCTGTGGTTATGTTGAAACTTCTCACTGGCAGTTTTTTTTCATAAAAATGCATATCACTTGTTGAACTGCATAGGGATGATAGCGAAGAATGACCCTGTCCTTGGTTGATCTCTTGTTTAGTCACACATTTCACTCTGGTGTAGCATTTTGTAGATTTGACAGTGTGACCTCATTTAAACTCGGGAACAGTCAGTCACCGAAATTGGCTGCCCCAATTTTGCCAGGATGATTTTCCTCACTTTGTAGTTGCATGCTGTTAAGACTGTAGACTGAGCCTCACTGTAGGTATTAGTGCATCCAAGGAGTCCTGAAACTGTGGCTTAGTGACTGAAATGCAAATCATATCCATTCCTGGTTGCTTGTTATAATTCCTGCAGTTGTGAGACCGTATCTTTATTGTTTAAATGCTCACAGTCGGCATCGTTTAGTAGCTCTCTTCGTCTCACAGTTGATTCAGCTGTGCTCTGAGCTCTCTCCCTTTTTTCTTCATCACATCCCAGCCATTAGGTCTCAGAGCTGCCAGGAGGCATGTAAAGAGATCTGTAGGACACAGGCAGTGGAACGAAGTCATGCTCGAGGAAGGGACGGAGCCTCTTGGTTTGTTTTGTGCAAGCACAGCTCTGGCCTAGCAGTTTACAGATAGTATAGATAGTGCTGGAATATGCTCATGCTCAGAATGATGTTCGAGGCATGGTGATTCCATGGTACTGCTCTGAGTAAATGTAAAGTAAATGCTTGTTACAATGTGCTTAATGAATATTAGACTACGGTATACCTGTTAAACATCAGCATGCATGCCTTAATGAATGAGCATGTGAGTAGGCTGCGAATAGCATTAAACTCAAAGCAGCAATGTACCCGAATATTGCTGCTTGCACAGCTGCAGACTCTTGGTCTCGCTTTTTTGTCATCATTGAGGTCGTTGCATTCCAGGTGTGAAAAGTTCTCGATTATGAGATGCATCATAATGCAAGCATAATCGAGAGTCAGCATCTAATGTTGATTGTCCGGCCTCAGCTTCACAATACATTTTGCACTATGTTGCTCCCGTGCTTGAATTGACATTAGGCTAACGTTACTTATTTACGAGGGGTGTCGGAGGGAGGCAGTGATCACCTGCGAGTGATACAAAAATTCAAGTATTTTTTAAAACGGACGTCAGATTTTCTGAACTTTCTGGGAAGCACGAACTGGATGAGACTTCTACCTCACAACAATTACTAATCACGTTAGCCATTTCTACCTGAAGCTGACGTCTGCAGCCATAAATAATAACTGGTACAGCAAGCCCAGCTCATCAGTCAAGATCTGAGGAGGCGCTGTCAAGTTTGCCGTCCGACTCAAAGAAGCGTGTGCAGGAGAGTCAATAAATGCCTTATCTTAAAGCTGCCATGTGAAAACAATATTAATGTAGATTACAACAAACGTGTAAAACACTTGAGATGGTTAAATGTTTTTGTAATGTTTTATGCATTGAAAAGATGCTGCTTTTGTTTTGTAGACTGCTGTAGTCTGATTATTGGAAGGGGAATTTATTTGATGAAAAAAATAGCCATGCGCAGTAATGTAGATCACTGAGGATGCCATACACAGAGTTGCATTGAGAATAAAATTGCGTTCGAATGGGTGACAGCTGAATCGTAATTGAATCATAAGGCCAGTGAAGATTCGCACCTCTACTTTGCATTGAACCCATTGAACCCCCTTTTTTTTTAATGTTCTGGTTAATCTGGTCAAATATAAACATGCAGAGTTGTGGGGGTTGGCATTCTTGCTAAGAATTAATTAATTGAAAACCATGTCCATTCAAATCCATTGGCAAAAAGGTCAACACATGAACATTATTATATGTGTATATTCTCCGAGAGCAGGGCTAACCAAAATGGTCGGCCCACCATAAAGTATCATTTGTCTTGCCAAATGTTTCTAGAAAAATAAAAACATTAAAAACATTAAATAAATAAATAAAATAAACCATCCTATACTACGTATTTAAAGATAAAATAAAATGATTGGGTGATTTCAGACTAATGCAATGATAACATTTTCTTACTTTGTAGTTATCTTTTTAGAGGGGAATACATGGTCATATGGTCACTGGTTAATCGTCACCAAAGTACTTGCTGAGATCTTGAAATTTGGTGATGTTGGTAAAAATAGTTGCAGCAAGGCAACAAACGCAGGCATCCGATGAGCATACAGATCGTAAGCAAGCCTGCAGCTTTAGCCGATAACTTGGAGGTAAAACCTAAATCGAGTACATCAGTAATTTTTTTAATAGTCTGCACTGGAAGATTGAAAATGTTAACATCTACATTAGAAATATTGATGTTAAACCGGGATATCAGGCTGTTCACTGTTTTTGACCATTCTGTTTTATTTAATTTTCAACCTGGGTGTTGATCTGACCACTCTTATTTGTTGCCACATTGGACATTTTCACTGCTGTTGCTGTGGCCTGAGATCGCAAACATTCCCTTAACTATTTATTTTTTAAATGTTGAAGACCACCCTCAGCGTTACTGGCTTATATAAAAGAAAATATCTGTCATGAGCTGGACGTCAGTTGACTGATTACTGTCCAAGTTGACTATTCTGGCCTGTCCCCACATTGTACAAGCCCTGAGCTCTTCAGCAGTCTAACCTGGACATTTGATACTCCCCAGTGCTGCAAAGCCTGTGTCTGCACCATCTGGACTATTATCAGCATATTGAAACTGACACCGGGAATGTCTTTCAAAATGTTATCCAATGCTCCTCCATTCACTGGAAGGATTCTGCAGCACACACGCGGCTAGATCACACTCGCCACTTCATATAGACGACTGCTGTGACCCCTCTCAGTGCTCCTCACGCTGTGCCGTATTTCTACTGGCCATGTTTTGTTGTCACTGCCACTCATACATATGGACTGATCAGCGTTGATTTTTTATTTTTTTTGCAAGGGCTAGTGTGCCAATTCTGGGAGGTCTGCCAGGCGGCATACAGCATGGATGCTTTCTCTCCGAGGGACAAAACGGAAATGACAAGGCAATCGCCATTCTGTCAGCATTGCCATGGTAGCACAGGCAAGGCTGTTTATCCCAAGGTTAATGGGATGACGCCTGGAACTGAAAGTGCCAGATTGAGAGAAACATGTGCCTGTTTTACTTAAAACAAGTAGATTGCAGAGAGCGGTGTCACATCACGCAGAAGTGAGCAGAGAACAGGTCAGATGAACAAACAGTAGACACATTTTAACCATCACTCGTCTTACGTGTAGCATAGATCATGAATTACAAAATGGAGGTGTTATTGAATTTCTCAAAATCTTTATGCAAAGGTGATGTTTTATTTCTTTGCCGTTTGAATGTTACTGAAACTGATGAAAGTACGTTCCGTTCTTTATGTACTGATATGTTTAACTCATGACTGTATGCTTGGTGTGCTGCTTAGTATGTACAGTAACAGTTATTGTATATACAGACTGCAACTGACACATGATGTGAATCTTTTAAGGACACCACATGGTATGCATGAGCGAGGTTTCATTTGCCTCTTGCAATTGGAAGTTGTCACTCCCCACTGTAAACAACTGACCAGAATAATCAGTCTCATACTGTTTATTTTAGGCATCTATCATTTTTCTTAGTAGCTGTGTGCAAATGCACTCCTGATTTCCATTGTGAAGCCAGTTAATTTATTCCAAAGTACTGTATATTTCCCAGGGATTAGAAAAAAAAATAGCACAAACAACAAATGACAGCAATCCACTATAGGAACAAGACAAACTAAAGACTCAAATGAAAAAAAATAAAGAAGTCACACCACACACCTCGCTTTCACAGTCTCACCAAATATAGAACATTTCAAGCTTCACAAAGGTAGGATTTGTTGCAGGGCTATTGTATTGTTTTGAATTACACCTTTCAAGTGTTGCAGATGACGCGAGAGGGACCATTGTATCGGCTTACATTTGTGTCATAACAGATAAAAAAAGAAAGAAAGCTAATCTTCCCACCTTCTACTTCTGGATCAGCTTTGGTTTGTTGGTTCTAATTGAGAATATGTGTTATTTTATATTTTATTTAACACTCTAGCCCCACTTTACAATCCTCTCTGCATGCTGCTGTGTATAGCCACAGTCTGCTGCCAGTTGGCACTCAGCAGTCCAGTTGTTACGGAATTTGGGGAAAGTTGCTCACATATTTTTATCAACTACTGTTGGTCTTGAAATTCAAAGAAGCATGTATGTAATCATGACCATAGTTTGCCTGTTAATCGGACTACATTACCATTTTCTGTTCATCCTTTTTGAATCAGTGGACGAATCAGAGATGTATACAATGATCCAGAGACCTTGAATCAGGCAGGATAACTCTGTTTAAGATTGTTGTATTTCTGGAGGTTGAGCTGAAACATCAGTGTAACTCATCCATCTCTGTTCATATAAAACCATCAGTATACTGCATGAATTACCTCATAGCTCCTATAAAGATTTTCATTAGAACAAATGTGTCGTGCAGGCCAGTGTGCATGAGCTGTTCTCTCAGGGCCATATGCTGAATGTAGTTGCAAACGTGGCGTGTAATATTTTAGATAAATCAATCTACAACATTTTAAAACATGCACTTATTTTTAATTTGTTCACCTCAGCCTGATAGAGTGGCTGGGCTGCAGTGGGAAAGGCTTAACCACGAGGATTATAGTCATTCTGATGGATGGCAATGAGACAGATTAATCGACTGCTGTGCAACCCTCACTTATCTGATTTTAGCGCTGCTCCTCCCTTTCTCTTCTTGAAAGGCAGAGTTATCTCTCTAGCAGTAAATGGGATGTAATGTGTTTTTTTTTTAATGGAAAATTAGCAAAAGATTACACTTTTCACTAGTTGCACTTCGAATAAGAGACCTATGAAACATTTCAGTGGGTTCAGTACACTTAGCTCATCATATCGTGTGTTTCTGATGGGATAAACTGTCGACATGATCGTTTCTTTGACGATAATTATTCATATCTTAGTTCTATGTTTGCATATGCCAACTGACAATAAATATAGCCCCGTTTCTTGTCTAGCTTCCTTTCATGATCTAATCTGTCTCCACACAGCTGACCTATGGAATTTGTTGTTGTTGTGAGACATGTCAGTCACGTTTTGCGAGGCCCTGTATATCTCAGTTGCATCTGAAAAAAAGTTTTTGTAGTTTGCCACGGTTCACTCAGGAGGAGACAGAAGAAAAGCAAGAAAATGAGGGTTGAAATTGCCCACTGGAGAACCAGAATAGTTCTCAGTGTTTTTTATTGTTGGTAGCCCACATAGCGTACTTTGTCGGTCAGGGGAATGGTAAATGTTCAAAGCAACTGGAGGCATTGTACTTCAGACAGCTCTGCCAAAGAGAATATATATTGTCTTCAACCCAAATGGGATGGCAGTAAGTCGTAGCCATTTCTACAACTGCCTCAAGTGCGCACTACATTATCAACAAATATTTCCCCAAACTGCATAAATATATAGCTGACCCTACACAGTTTCAGTCTAAGCTCTAGTGTTTGTCCTAGAAACATTTAGGGACTTACTCTGAAAATGAATACAGCTGTGTAGGTGTTACAAGTAAACAAAGCTTGTCTCACAAACATCATCAGGTTCAGTAATACGTATTATAGCCCGACCGATACTGGATTTTTGAGCCTGAGGCTGATGTCGATGTTAGACTGTTAATAAGTGCAGAATTTGAAAAAATCTATTAACCCTTACAAGGCATTATTCTTGATTTAAAGTATACATTAATCTTAATAAAGCAACAAAAAGGCATTCGACAATGACATGATACGCAAGTTAGACTTAATAAATGTGTAGTGATGCCATTACAAACAATCGTAAAACACCCATGAGGCAGCGCCTCTCAGGTCCACACCCAGACTTTACAGCAAGTCTAGTTGGACCTAACACACCCAGTTGTTACGAAGGCTACCATACATTATCATGTGTAAGATTTACTATTTTGAAATGAAGTTTCCATCAATCAGTAAGTTGTTTGACATTGTGTACGGTGTAGCTGCAATCCCGTCTGTTGTGTTTCTAATGTGGCCTCTTTCCGTGTCATTTATACCGTTGTCACGGTGATGTCAACAGCCTGAAAGAGAGAGACTGAGCGTAGTGTGTTGTTGCTGCTGAGTTCATGCGTTAATCATGCACTGGAGAATCAACATTCAGCTTTTCAATTGTAGATACAATCTTGTAAAAGAAAAAAATACGTGAGATGTGAGAGATGGGATGTTAAGTAATTGATAGCCTATTTTGTAATCACTATTCGTTCCAGACCCCTGGCATGGATGATATCCAGATGCAGACCTTTGAGTACGAATGTTTGAGAACCCCTGACATGAGGCTTTCATTATTATAATCTAACAATAAACACATTTGTTGCTATTATTGACGCTTAGTAGATAAAGTATGTATAATGTAGTCTTATCAGTATTAGGGGATATTAGTAATAATGTTATCAGGATTTATAACTGCCTTCTTACCTATTTATTTATAACTACCCTTAATACAAGGACCTTAATAAAGTGGTACCACATTTTGTCTAAGATACACATATCAACCATCAACCATATATACTATTCAGATATATCTACAATAGTGTAGTAGATAGTCTGTCTATATACACAAAGACATCAGGCAATATATTTGGCTCTGTGTCTCCAGAGTAACAATGGAAATAAACAGCTCCTGGTTTGGTCTATCTGATATTCCCTCTCTGTAGCTGACTAGATACCTGACATTTTCCTTAATCTTACCAATATTGATCGAGTTGTTGATTCTCAGTGAAATTGGTGTCAGTAGCTATATAAAAGGGAGTCATTTGCTTCAGTGGTAAAATGAAAAATATTGCTTCATAGAGCTTTTTAATCAATTAGGTGTTTTATTGAAGCTAATTAAGCCCCAGACAATTGTTATGCAATGAAAATGTTTTGGCCAGGATGGCACAAACCAGTTGAAATACAAGATAGTCGATGAATATTTAGGCCTTAATAGAAAAATGTCATACACAGAACTCTTTTCATTTGAATACTGTGCATAATTGCTACATTTATATAAATCCCTTCTTTGTATTTAATCCTGCTTGCTAATGCAGTCATTAATTAGAAATGCAGCTCAAATCCATTGACGTGTCCATGCAATCCAGACCTCGACAGTCCTTACTCATACAGGTAGTGTTCGGAAGACAATTGATTTTGTTTAAGTCACTGGACAAACTTCAGATATTTCCGTGGGCTTATCGGTGTTTATGCACTGTTTTCCTAACCTTGTGACATTCATTGGAGAATAAGATGAAGTAAATGATTCCTGTTTATGTGTCTGCACACCCCACGGTGCATGTTTATGGTTGCTCTGTGGTTGCTGTGGTAAAACATCGGATATTTCAAATTAATCCCTCAAACGTTGTGTCTTTTCGAGGGACTGGAGCACAGTGTCTTTGGCTGCAAGGTGTTTATTCATAGCAAGACGTAAACCCACCCTTGATCCAGGGTGTTTTAGTAAAGAGGAGTTCTCATATCATTTTCATGAGCCAGTAGCATAGTTGCCCTATATCTGTAGGGAATGGGATCATGAATATTGTGTTAACCCAGAAAAGTTAAAATCCATGCATGCTTCCTTGTTCCCCTGATCCCTCAGCTTTTGTTGTTGCATTGGCCCATTGTACCCGAGAAGAGATCAAGGAGACCCCTGTCGGTAGTGGATTATTCCTTTGTAGAAGCGCCACTGTAGGGGATAGAGGATTAAAAGAGCAGACAGTGGATGGGGATTCTACAGGAAGTTCGTTTGCAGCACACACTGCACATGAATTGTTAAAGTGGAGTATTTTCTATTCAGTACCCTTTTGGTGTAATGTTTCTTTGTTTTGTTTTTTTAAAACATATCTGAGGCGTAGACCCACATTTAGTCTGCACCCATTCTAGGCTCAGTTTTCAGTGAGTGCAGCACTGTAAGAATACGCCTCATTTGGATATTTATATCGTATATGGACAATTAACGCTAGAATAGCCTGTAGCCAGATGATGAATTTTCATTGTGTTTACATGTTTTCCCAGCTGTTGGAGAGGCTTAGAGGGCACTGCAGCTGAATGAGTATGAACGAATCATTGTCGTCTTTCTCTCAATTTCCGTTAAGGGCATATGGAAACCTGGTGTGCTGCTATAGCATTTTGTGTGTATTTTAGTCACACTTCTTGGACAAAGGAGATTTCAGGGGTGTAGCCTTAATTTTTCATAAGTACTTGTTTCTTGTGTTCCTGCAGGAAGCCATGGACCTCGAGGCTGGGCAGCCTCATACCCAGAATGTGCTGCGATGAACCAATCACCTGTGGACATTGCAGATGAACAAGCTTTGGTTTCGGAGGAGTTCCAGGAGCTGGTGCTGGAGAAGTTCAACACTGAGTCCTCCAACCAGACAACCATGAAAAATACAGGAAAGACAGGTGTGTATCACTGAATCTTTGTCGGACTAGTTTTGTTCCATACTTTTTAACTTCAGGTGGCTATCCCTTTTTATACATTTTTATATTCCATGTGATCATTTTATCTATGAACGGCTTTAAATTGAATTTCCAGGAGCTCTACCACTCCACGATAGATACTGACAATGTAATGTAAAAAACATGTGATGAAAGATGTTATCCACATCACTTACCCCTAGTGTAGAATATTGAATATAGAGAGGCACTAAATTGCAAATCTCGAAACTACGTTTCTGTACGTTCCCACAAACAGTAGATATTTTATGCGGACTGGCTCCTCAGATTTGATGTATGCCTAATGGCAAATTTTAAAACCAAGGCCTTCAGTGTATCAGATTACAATCACACATAATAGTATCAGTTTGTTATGTCTCCCCATCGCCTTTGTATCTGCCCGCATGGCTTTTTACGAGAACATTTTGAAGCTCACTTGATTAAACTGCTACTTCAAACCATTGCCACTTTTGTTTTTCAATCAGCTAATCCGTGGACCATTGGTGTGAAAACCCTGACCTTAATTGATCCCCTCTGCTTCTGGCACTGTTTCTCTCACAGAGTAGTTTCATCTTTTGCGTTTGATCATAATGAGAGTTGTTAGCCTCCATGACAACCAAGGCCACTGGGACAGCCGAGCGATGCTGCGGGCTGCTTATTTACAAAGATGGAAATAACACGGCCTGCTGTAATTTTGGGCACAAACGGTACAGAGGGAATTTTAGATGGCTAAGCACTGTGAAAATCAGGAAAATGGAACAATATTACCGTAGAATGTTTTTTAACGCAGACACTATTTAGAAGAGGTCAATTTAATATTGTGTAAATTCACCTTACAATATTGTGAAATTGATTTAAAACTGGGGAGATAAAACTATATTTTTTCATTACTTATACCATTTTTTAATTACCTTGGCAGATAGATTTAATGGTCTTTCACACAAACAATTTGTGATTGAATAGTAAATGAAATATCACATTACCAAGATGAAATGCACTTCAGAATATACCCTGTGTTTTAAAATGTTTAACTTCAAACTTCATTTAAAGATGATAAATATCTGGACAATTTAACGATGATTAATGGACAGACGGATTATGTTGGGGCTTATTAAATCTGGTACATTAACTGCTTAGCTGCTACCAAAGTCTAAAGAACAGTTGAGAATAAATAAAAGACTTGGTAAACTTTCCTCAACCTCCATCTTTTATTCTCAGAGCTGCATTCGACTGGCTTTATCATTGTAGAAATGTAGATGAATGTGTTCATGAACTGCATTTTTAAGATGTTCGTTATTGATTCTAACAGAAAATCTTTCTTTATTTTCTTTGGAAAACATTTTCAGCGGTTTGAATGCAATGCATTATTCGCCAATGAATCTTTGGCCTTCGGAGTTGTTTTTTGTTTTCCACATCACGACTTGTTGCATCCTTGATATTATGAGTTTGTCAAGTCCAAAGTCTTTTCAATGCGCCCCCCTTGTCAGTCTTTTATTGTTGAATCTTACTTAAGTTGTTCAAGATAATGTCAATCGGCCATGTTTCGTCTACATGGTAAGGTTCAGCTCCACTCTGCTCTTCAGCATGACACACACACAAACACACACTAATAGTAACAATGGAGGAGATCCAACAATTTCATGGAAACATGCCCGTTACGTGTCTGCGTTCAAGCCTATTGTTGTCATTGTGTGGTTGTGACAGTGCTATGGTCCTCAGGAGCCGAGCAGAGGTCCATATCAACACACTTACATGTATTAGTAACTGTCTCCTCTCATCTTAGCTGCATTAAGTCATAAATCGTATTCCTTTGTCTATCATTTACAGTTTATTGTCATGAGACTAGGACTAATTCTTCTGGGATTCTGAAAAATTAATTTCCCTGGATTGCTTCAAGAGTGATATAGAGACAGGCTTTTAGTCTGAAATGTTTAATCTCTTTCAGATAGATGTGCACCAGTACAACAGATATACAAGTACTGTATAAGTCAGTAAAATGTGTCCAGTGCCGGTTAAAATTGTGGATACAAGCACGATAAAGCTAGCTTTATCAGCACCATTTTATTTTTGCCATCAAACCTGCTATCGTTGATTTTTATTTTATTTTAATTATTGTTTCTGTGGCCACTTGGAGGTAGCATATACAATATGTGGATGTAACTGATATGCTCATTTACTGTACAAATCTGGCAGTTAAAGACTAACATTATCATGTACTAGGAGCCTGTTCAATATTGACTCTCTTTCCTGTGGGAAATATCTGGCTCTTTTTGCAGCTAAATGATCCACTATGACCAGCTAGTCGCCAACTGTGTCGGTCTGCTGTTTGGTGCAGAGTAGGTACGATCCATTTGGTTTTTAGAAGTTTTTGATGAAAAAAGCTGCCTGTTGTTGCCAAAAATGCCATTATGAGAGCTGTGAGTGTAAAACCAAATCATTAAAGGCGGTGGCCAGGTAGCTAACAAAAAAATTCTGAAACTAGCTTTATAGTCGAGGGAAGACGCACGATTTTGAAGACAAAAGATGTTCATGCTAATTTTAAGCATTTTCCTTAATTAAATGATGCGCCTTTCAGCCTCCCACACTGCCCTTTTTAATGCTGCCACAAGGGGGTGCATCAGTCCAGCCATCAAAATCCTGCTCAGGGGGGCTTTAACATCCTTCATACTATTTAAAAGTCAGTGTTGTAATTAAGAAACCGAGTGAATAGATCTTAAAAGTTCATCGAGATTGATTTTCCAATGCTCCCTTGTGCCTTGATCCACTTTGAGATCAAGCTGATTGGACGCCATTCAAGCAGTGTTCTCCAACAAAACATTTCTCAGTGAAATTTCAAACAACTCCCGACCAAATTCATGAGGAATCGGAAGACCCCAGAGACGTTCACATTGATCAAGGATTTACTTTCACACACACTCGGCTTCTTTCACTGGCTGTGATTCAAGGTCTTTTTGGCTTAGCTTCTAATTCCTGCTCTACTGTTGGAGGGTTCAAACACACCCAGGGCAGCATTTCTAATGAAACTCCCAGGGCCAGCGAGCATCCCCTTTCCTTGACTTTCCTTCTGTTACAGACGGGATTACACTACTTCAAGCGGTAACAGAGTTTATTACCATTCCTGTAAATATGCATGTGTTTCCAAATGAGTTGAACCAATGCAAGATCATGTGATGGGTGGTTATTTTCTATGCAGACTGATGTTCACTTTGACCCAGCGCTTTCAGTCTCAGAAATCTCCTGCATCTAAGACCATTTCCATCATACTGTGGACCATCAGCTTAAAGCAGAACTGGCACGTTAATACTGCTGGAAGATTCTTTCTTGCCTCACGACAGGCACTGAGCTCATCCCTCATCACACAAGGTTCTCCCCTCTTCGGATCTCTTTGTCTCTTCACTCGTTTTCTCTTGATCTCATGGCCGTTTTTGTACCTTACATCTAGATGGTGATACATTTCACCAACCGTGATTTTCATCCACTCTCTGCCCAGCTGGTTCAACATGTCATCTGTGTTTACTGACAGTCTTTGTTTGCTTGTCCACATGCTCATCCTCTTGGTTTGCTGATTAAAAGTGGGCTGTCTTTATCCAGAGAGGGTGACTAAATCCCCCTGTAACGGGAGGGATCAGTCGACAGAGCGGTGGCTCTAATCTGGCTAATGATGTCAAACGTAGACGCGGTGAATGGTTATACATTAACATGTAGCCTTAGCCAGGACAGCAGAAGGATGATGATCTGCCTTGTCATGAGAACTGGATAACTCGCCCTTACATGACACTGCTGAGTACATTTACAAATGTTTGCTTCCACGAAATCAGACAGGGTGAACCTTTTGAGGTCAATCCAAATGGCTGGTATTTCGTAAAAACCTCTTAAAATCAGTAATGTCTGTGGAGGAGGAGGATTACACAGTCCACTATATATTGTAGAACATTTTATGTCCCTCAAAAAACCCTCTCAGATAGCACTGCAGGATTTCAGTAGTGATAGTTGTATCCTCTGAAATGAGACTTTTAGGAGAAACTGGACCGTTCTTGGCAGATTGCAACAACAAGCAAAGCTGTGGTGTTTGATTTGGTCAACTAACTTCATGCCAAAGACTCAATTTTTGAGGGCATTGAGGTTAATTTGTGGCTTGTGGCTGCAGAGTTTAATTTTGCAGAAATATTTCTCACACTCTCAAATGTTTTATGCTGCTTTGCTTCCAATCTCAGGCTTCCTGTGTTGGAGAATATCGGATAAAAAAGATATGGATTGTACACCCCTGGGAACCTTGCTACATCCTACTGAATAACCCAAAAGAAATAGTGAGCTCACAAGTAAAAATGACCCTTTTGCAGAACAAGAGAAGGCATTTTGTAATTCACTATAGCTTCAATCGCAGTTTGGTTTAGTTTAGATTTGAGACCAAATATATGACTGGCTATGCGTTTCTTATTTTCATCTTATTTTCATTATTGATTGAGGCTGAATTAATACTACCAAATGTAAAATATCATATAGAAATATATTATGCATACAGTACTGAGAAGCATACTATGCATATGCTACTCACAATGGGGGGTTGGGCGCTAGCAAGTTTTTTTTTTTTATTAGCATTAGAATTGTAATAGGTAGGGCTGGGACAACACAACCAAGGGGGTAGGCGAATACCTGGTGGTAGGACCCCCGTCTGAGAATATCAAGCCATCCTTGGCCCCATTGAACGGCCATTCATTTGGGATTATTTTTAAATCAACATGACATGTATTGTTTATGTAGAAAATGCAGAAGCTTAATGTCGGCACAGGATACAAGGCAAAACAGGCTCAACTACCTCGTACGGGTCCTGTAAGAAGAATTTTTAGCATGTCCGGTTGTAGGGCAGCTAACACTGACGTAATTATGCCCGCATCTTTCGGTCACACAGTAGGGAATAACCGTACCGTTCGGACAAGATGCTGGCATACAATCTGAAGAGAAAGCCGACATTTAAGGTATGTCGAGCAAACTTACCAGAACAAAATCAACAGAGTCTATTCGTCCATTTCTTTTAGGTCTATGCAAACAACTAGGCTACTAGATTAACTCTTGTCCCACTCCAGTCCAATGGTGGCGGTAATGCACCAGAGCGCTAGTCGCCAATCGCTGTAGACAGAGTTTAAAACAGAAGAAGAAGAATTCAATCAACAACAATGGCGGCAGCATGCAGCAACAGCAGTGTGAACAGGAGGAGCAACAAATAGCAAAAAAAGTCATGTGAAATAATCGGTAACTGAAAAATGAATCGTTAGATTAATCGTTTGAAAAATAATCATTTGAGACAGCTCTAGTATTAGGAGCCCCCTTTGGCCTCCCCTTGGGACACCACTGCTCACCATCAGCCGAGCCAGCATTTTAGGCTGTATCTGAGGCATTTATATGACTGCTTTCTGTATCCAAACAACCACAGTCATACAACACATAGGACATTGAACTGAATAATGTTAAAATAACTTCACAGCCTATTTGGGGTGTCAATAGCCTGAAAATGGGAGAAAACATGCATTGACCCCCAAAAAATGAAACAAAGAAATGTTGTGTATGTAATAGTGGAAGGTTGTAAAAAAAATTACACAAAACTCTTAAAGCTAAATTTCAAGATTGTCTGAGAAAAACGTTATTGAAGAAACCTTCAGAGAAAGTTTGAAATCGGCCTGGTATTCTCAGATGGAAGCATGAAGCAAGCAGTGGAAGAACATCATGTTACACTTATCCCTTTTTATATCAAGTGATGAAATGATTCCCCACGTAGAGAGACTTAAGGAACACACCGTATCAGCCTGTGGGTTGCCAGGTAGAAAAATGTTCCTCTTGTTGCCCTTAAGTCCCCCCTGAGTCGAGATCATTTGAGATTTAACAGCTTCTTATCCCTTTAAATAGCCTCTAATGAAAGGATAAAGGCACATTGATCAGTTGTAATCACAACATCTATTTGCTGTGTGATTATTTCAGAGTAAAACCTGATCTGTGTTCATTGTAGCTTATGTAACATCCAGTTTCATCAATGAAAGTAAATGTAGAAAGGAACAGTTTACACATTTACTATGGTGTTTTAGACATGAAAGCAAATAAATTTTTTCCCACACTGGAGCTCCTCAAAAGTCTCTCCTCAGTTTTAGTTTATATTGACATGTATCATGGGAGAAACAATGAATTACTTGGTTTTTGAAGCAGGTAGAAATTGCATTGTGCCAGTTTATAATAGAAACAGTCGGATTAGGTTTGATATTTTGGATAACAAAGCACATCATCTCAGGTTTAGAAGCGTATAGAAGAAATACCAAAGCATCTAATTGTACTTTGAGATCATGAGATAATTGAGTTGCCATTACCAAAAAAACAGATGAGAATTTTGATGAGATAAGATCAGAGAAGAGATGTGAAATAAAAAAAAATGATTGGCATCGGCCGCCGCTGTGAGCTTTGATACAATCAGTGCTTTGACAAATAATCTCCTTTTAGCTGCCTTTGTTCCAGAATAATAATAATTTTCCTTCTTTGTTCGATTCCATCTCTTTTTCTCCAGTTGCTGTTCTCCTGAAGGATGACTACTTTGTAAGGGGTGCTGGACTGCCAGGGCGTTTTAAGGCTGAGAAGATGGAGTTTCATTGGGGCCAGAGTAATGGATCAGCAGGCTCGGAACACAGCATAAATGGCAGAAGGTTCCCTGTAGAGGTAAAGCGTCCTGTCACTACAATTCGCTTTGATAAATTCACAATAGGAAGCCTTGAGGGTCAACACAGAATATTGTAGCTTGGCAAGTTACTGTTGTGTTTAGAAATATGATGTTTTTAAGAAAGACCGAAAAAATTTGCTCCCTAGCTGTTTTTGAATGCCATGAATGATAAGATGAACTTCTGCTTGTTGATCAGGCTTAATTCTTTGTGGCATGGATTCAATAGTTATTGAAACATGCTGCTGGGATCTCAAGCTTCAATAGTTGCACAGAGTTGGTTGGAGTACTGATGCATCTAAAATCCAGCTTTACCTCATCTCCAAGAGGCACCACCGAGGGCTGAGGATTGTTCAGGCCTTGGGAGAAAATGTATTTCACTGGTTCATTGTACCCACTTAAAAGTAAAAGAAAAACAAAATATCAGCTTCTGTCGTAATAATAAAGTCCCCTGGTAAAAGTTGTTCAAAAGATAGCATAGTCAAAAGTTACATTGCTTCTAGTTGCATGATAGATTTTTAAACTTAGATGCTAACAGGCTGGCTACGTTGACCACTTATTAGGTGACTCCACCAATTTTACACAAAAATGTGTGTTTACAGGTCTTGGGGACTACTACTGTATATGTGAAAAAGTAGTTCAAATCCTTTTATGGCTCCAGAGGAAGCTGCATGTTATCAGTAAACTGCCTTTGGTGATGTCACTTGGTGCCTAAGCTACACTGTGGGTAATGTAGGCAGCATGATTTAAATAGCAGTCTACTGGTCTAGCGTTGCACTCCAATAACACTGATGGACTCATGATGGACAGTTAAAAAATAAATGATCAGAATTGATACAGCAGAACTAGATATCACGTTTTTCTTTCCATGCGTTTCTCATTACTTTTAAAAAACCTGGCGCCTGACCTATGCAGACCATTTGCGTCGCGGCTGCTGCAACACTGTGCTTTCTCTATAATCAATGAAACCAGCTACACAAGACTTGAGAGCAGTGTGTGCCACTGAGATCTGCTCTACAAGTGTAAAAATAGACAGGTCTTCTATTTATATTTTTCATGCGGGGTGTGTGCAGCCCTTTTATACGGAAATGTGTCATACAGTGTCGATATTCTGTATACAGGAAATTACTCTAGCTGGCTTCTTCATTGGGGTATTGGTCTACCTGTCGGCGTTTAACTAGCAGCTGTTGGTTGCTTAGTAACTGATGTTAACTTACCCATATTGTACAAACTCAGTATAACAGTGATAGTTTCATAGTGCTGTGCTGGGGCCAAAAACTGAAGACACAATCCCTAAAAAGAAAGCTTTGACAAAGAAAACCCCCTGTGGCATACAGTTTGTGCTCTGCAGGTGTAACCAGTAAAAAACTACTCCGCTGCACATCACCTCCACCAACAGTCTGCAATTGTTACGTGTTCAATGTGGCCAGAGCGTTACTCACAGTTATGAAGCTCTACTACAGTTCTACTTTGATAGAAAATACCCTGATTATGTCATCAAGGGTAATTTCAGTTTGTGCAAATTTATAACAAAGTCTGTGTTAGAAAATCAAGTTGTGGCGTTTGAGAGATGTGGATGTGTACCAGGCAGAGAGGGTCTTACAAAAAGGAACTTTGGTGTTGCATTATGGGAAGTGTAGCACTCAACATTATTAAAGCTTAACCCTGACTACTAGGGACTAATAGTGAGGATATCTCAACCTCTGCCGCCCCAATTCTGACTTTGTTAGGAACAATAAGATGATTAGGTAAAACTTTACATTAAGGTTCAAATTTTAACCATGAACTAGTTGCTTGTTTGCATGCATATTAGTTGCATATTGACTTCTTGTCAGCCATTATATAGTAAAGCACTTATTCTGCATGAGCATATTCTACAACTACTCAGTCGTTAAGTAAGAGTTGTTCCTCAATAACCTCCTAATTACAGAATCAGAATTCCCTTTATTTGTCCCGCAAATGGGGAAATTCACAGCAGCCAAAGGACAGCGGTAGCGTAATAAATAATAATAATGCTTATTTGTAGTAAGTAAGAGAGTTGTTGCACATGATTTGTAATCTTAATACGCTTCATATGGTGGTACCACAACAATAGTAATTTTACGATAGCATTTAAATATGCACTATGTAGTTTTGGGGAAGAAGTGTTAAACGGAAAAGTAAGATCTTCATTGACTGATAAAAAAAACAAAAAAAAAAAACAATGCCAAAACAAATGTGATAAATAAACTTCTTTTCTTGTGTAACAAACCACAAAACTACCCATGTTAATGAGGTCCGGTAACACTAGATAATGTCTTTCTAATGCAGAATAGGTTCTTCATGTGAGTTGTGCCCATAATTCACTAGTCGAACCCTTGTGGGTACAATATAAAATACACAATCAAATACATTCAAAGTCTTTTGATATGGTGTCAAGGATATTACGTCAGTGAAAGCAAAGTGCAAAGGCGTAGGAGAAAATATAAAGTTTTCTTGTGGACTTTTAAATTAAATGAGCATTGAAGCAGAAGTTGAACTTGCTCCTCATATGAATTTTGTACAAGGTCGTAACCGATTTCTTAATGCTATTAATGCCAAAAGACTAAGAGCAGACAAAAGAAACAAAGAGAGAACAGACTGCAAGTAATAAAGGAAAGCAGAAAAAGAAAATCACCAAGTCTTGTAGCGCTGATATAAAGGGTATTAAGTCTGAAACCTTTTGGTATTATTTATTCTGGCTCCTGGATTAAAGCGCAGAAATCCCACTCTTTTTGTATGGTGCGGAGAATGACTTATTAGTGGCTTTCACATTTTTATCATTTACAATGCCATTTCTATTCATTATCTAAAATGAATTTGCAAATGTGTCATACTCTTACATTTTGTGGGGTTTTATATTTAAAAAAAAAAATCCCACCCTCTCTATTGTCCAATGGTTAATAATTAGTGTAAAAATAGCTGTGTATGAAAACAGGAAATTGCTGTTAGTGTGCCTCTCTGTCCTATCTCCAAACACGCAGCGAGAGTCCCCCTGTGTTTGTTTCTTAGCTCTGTTCTTTGGAGCCCTCTCTGCAGGCACGGCTTTTGATGCTGTACGGCTGAGTAATTAGATTTATTTTTTGCCACATCATTTTCCGTGCAGCGTAGTGTTAAAGGGCACCGGATTATATACAACCATTATAAAGCTGTTGTGCGTATGGCTCCTTTGATGGTGCGCCTCTAAATAAGACGATTGGAATTCACTTTAACGACCAATTTGAGCAGCTGTTAGGAGAAAAAAAAGCTGAGCAAGAACAAGAAAATGATGCCCTCCAGATGCATCATTTATAGATGTGAAATATAGATTTGTAGCTTAGCATGTCTCTGTGTGTAGACTAGGGTTTTTGCATCGACCTCTTTGCCAGGGAACATGTATTCAAGAGCTAATGTATTTGGAATTTAAAAGGATGATGCTCTTCTAAAAAAAAAACCACAAGGAACATAATTATACACACCTACCAGGGGGTACATGGAAATAGTAGTAGCATAAATAGGCTTACAAATGGATTAGATGCTGATCATCTGCATTTCAATTGTTATAACTACGCCTGAAACAACCTGGGTCAGCTGTTACACCTGAAGACCATGTGCTGTAATTGGGAGTGCTTTGCTAAAGCCCGTTTGCAAGAGAGTAGAAAAACTGAAATATAGAAAAGTTAGGACCAAACTCTTCAATTGTATGACAGTAACAATCATAATATCATAATACAGTAATTTACTGTTCAGTTATTTGTTCTTTAAAACAGGGTTGTACAAAAATGCAAATGCAAGTTTTGTTCCTTTATTCTACAGAAGAAAAACTGCCTTAGTTGAAGTGTTAAGGATGAGTTAAGGAGTCTCACAGCCTGAGGAAAGAAGCTGCTCTGTAGTCTGATGGTACAGCAATGGATCCTTCTGTATCATTCTCCACATGGCAGCAGGGTGGACAAACTGTGGCTGGGGTGGGTGTTGTCTCTTGGTATCCTTTGGGCTCTGTGCAGACATCTCACTTCACCGATATCTGTGATGCTCTCTAGATGGGTACCAGTGATGTTCCAGCCTTTCTGTACTGGGCTTTGCACGAACCAAACAAGCTTGAGATGTTTCCAGTCAGGATAAAATCTGATCAGTAAAAGTTTACAAGAATTTGAAAATTTGGGAATTTAACTTTCTTTAGTTTGTTTAAGAAGTGCAGCCTTTTTCAAACTTCTGTGATGTAAGCAGTTTGTGGATGATGCTAAATGGCATCACCCGTCCCAGGAAAGGCTTTGTTGAAAATAAAACAACTGAATACAATGTGACAAAAATTATATTAAATTGAGTACAGAAAAATACAATAAAGCACACATTTAAACATTGCATTTAACAATTAAACAGTGGTACACATTTGTTTCTCAGTTAACCAGAATTTGGTGTTAAAGTTTGCTGCAAATTTCAGGTGATCAGATAGCGAGAACTTCCGTACAAATACAATCAACTGCCTCACATGAATCAATACTTGAGCTAAAAACAAAAGGAAATGGAAAAAAGCAAAATGTATTGCTTGCACTGTATATACAATTTCCTCCCCCTCCCCCATGTTTTCTTTGCATTCTCTTCTTTTGAGCCAGCTTAGAGGTTTCTCCAACTGATTCTCTCACATCGCATGAGAACGCGGTAAACGCTCCCACTGCCCAAATCACATTGATTTAGGAGACCGCTTGATTTGCGCAATTGCATGAGAATGGTGAGAGCAGCTGATCTGCCTGATCTACTGTTGCATCGAATATACCGTCATACTGCCCAACCCTAGTAAAGGTAATTAGTAAATGATACAGTACAAATGTATCTTTCCGCATTTATTAATCATAAATGCGGAAAGTATTTTCATATCTACAGGGAACAATCCTTCTGTAACTGTCAGTGTTAGTGCCTTGGTTCCTCTTTTCCTGGGCTTCAGCAACCTTCATCTTAAAATGCATTTAAAAGAACATATTTAGGAAAATGAAAACATGATTGGTTGTGTTGATGAAGTGCTTCATCAAACTAAAAAGGTCACTTTAGAGCACTTGTGAAACTGAATGCACAGCAGCAATCATGAATGGCATGCTGCCATTTGCATTCAAAGGAAGGTCGGGTATATTTTTCATAATTCAAAGGATGGGTGACCCTCCTCTTGTACCGTTTATTCTGTTAAATGTGCGTGTCAAGAACATGCAGCCCAGATTGAATTGACTTGACATACAGTATGATGGGGATTGAATTTAAATGACACTGTGGAGAAATGTTCAAAGAAATGACCACATCAGAGAAAATAGGGCCAAGAAAAGAACAGCCGCTTGTGGCAACCTAAAAGTCTGATGGAATGACCTTGATTACAGGAAATACACAAAAAGACTATTCCAATCCACATTTCCGCAAAAGGTATTTCCTATTAGATACTGTATGTACACAATATATGCAAAAAACAGCACAGAGTGGGAGGTCTTTTTATCAATACGTCAGCCTACATGTATCAAACATGATGTATTTATTCATAACCCAGGAACCAGTAGGTGAAAGAGTGAAATCAAATGATGAATAGTTGAAGGGGAATATATTTATGCAAGGTCTAGCCCCTAGCCATTTAACCGCTTCATCCTGTGAGATGTGGCATTTTCATATTTCATATTCGCACCTTGACAGAATTTGATGTATTTGATATTATATTACATCTGACGCCACATGTGCACCAGAACTCTGCCTCATATAAATGTTTGTGTTCAATAAACCCAGTGATCCTTTATAGCAGAGGTTGGCTTTTGTTTTGTTGTGTATATGTTTTCTTGTTCTTGGAGAGTTGAAGCAGCATGACCTTGGAGGTTGTGCTGCAGGGCTTATTTGTCTCTGCTAAACAGAGAGACTGTGTTTTCCAATCTGCTGTCTAATTATCTCTCCACTCCAAATGAGTAACATTCTGCCCTGAGTCTCTGGTAACACACTGCATAAAGCATTTACTCTTACAGTGGGAAGAAAAACCTGAAAAGTGTTTATTCCACCTGCCCCGAAGCTTGAACACATACACAAATATGGTTCACGTGTAAGTACAGGGCCTAATTCAAAGAGCTGTTTTATGTTACTCTGCCTTTTATAACATGGTCATGTAAATGGAGAAAGAAAGAACCTATGAGCCACTCGGCCTGTGACTTGTGAGCTTGACATTAATCTAACCACTGCCTTTTTCGTGGGAGTGAAGTGGGGAAATCGATAGATGGACCACCTGTTCGCTCAAACAGCACAATGAAAAATGAAACAGTGGATTTTTTTTTCTGCCTCGGGGTACCACAGGGAGATCTTTTCTAATAATATATTAGGATGTCACGAGGTTAGATTAATTAAACATGGATTACAAATCACACTTTGGGAAGGGTATGTGTTTGCACACATTACTGCGAATGTATCAAGTGTATGGGTTGGTTCACAGCGGATACATCTCAGAGATAGAGACAGAATGTGCAAAAGAATATACAACCTACAAGGATGGATAAAGTGCCCGTGAAAATTAAGATAAATCATGCCAGCAGCAGAATCCATGTGCTACATTAAAACAAAGAACACAACAAAGGCACTGTTCTTCTTCTTCTGCTTAGGGCCCCCAAAAGAATTTATCGTGCTGGAAACCACTCAAAATAATTTGATATTGGTGAATTGTCGTGAACTATGATAATTGTGAATGTCCATACATGAATGGTTGTCTGACGTTGTGTCTGACACAGTGACACAATATTATCGACATAGTGAATATGTTTTTCTAAGGAACCATAGAAGAAGCACAGAAAGGGCTCCACTTCTTATGGAAACTGGTAGACTTTTAGAGGAGCAATTCAAACTATCCTGACTGGAAACATTACAAATGGCATTGTTTGTGCCCGGCACAGGACAAGAGGGCCCTGTAGCAGGTGATTAGTGTGGATCCCAAAGATACTAAAAGATGGCAACAGCCCCAGCCACAGTCTGTCCACCCTTCTGCCGTCTGGCAAAAGATACAGAAGTATCTGCTGCTGTATCACCAGACTACGGAACAGTTTATTTTCTCAGACTATGAGACTCTTTAATTCATCCTCTGCAAGCCTTTATAATATTTTCTTATGTAGGATGAATGGACTTTAACCCAGCTTTTGTTCTACAATCCTGATGTTGTGGAATCATATTGTTGTTTTGTGACTTTAGATTAAGCCATAGAATTACCGTGTGCTATATTTCTACAGTTGCCAAGCACCAGTGGATGCCACTGAATCCTTTACACTGGACTTTTTATAGATGGCTATATGTATATATATATACACACATATATATATATATATATATATATATATCAGTAATATGGAATGTGAAACACTACATTTCATGTAATTGTTTCACAACAGGTTCAGTTCAAATTTTGA
>OMLP01015440.1:0-31323 GCA_900302685.1 Spondyliosoma cantharus | reverse complement strand
ACAGGGCCCCCTGGCTACTGTAACAGTGTTAAACCATTCCTGTAGCAGTCATGAGAGCCAGTCAAGTCAGTCAACAATGCCCTTTGTTTCCGTGTCCAGGGTGTATTTTAAAAAACGGCGCCTGGCTTCATTTGTCAAAATATATATTTTTGTCGCTCTAAACCTTCCCATTTTTCCCCTGCTCGCTAAGACTCTGGGCGTACCTCTAACTTTGCCAAAGCTTGTACAACTGTGTGGTGAAATAGTACAAATGCAGTCTGAATAACTCGCCAGAGCGTTTTGGCACAAGCTGCCAGAGTTTCTCCGACAGTGACCCACTGTGTTTAATATGGCGCTGTCTGCCAAGGGTCACTTTCCATTTGGCTTCAGCGCACTGAGACCCAAACCGAGAGCGACGTGTAGACACTGAGCGAGAGAAGATGCAGACAGATGGAGCGGCCGACCAGAAATCTGCTGCTGTTTAAGCAGGAAACACCCTTCCTCAGTGACAAAGACGTGAACACACCCACCTCACACTTTTCCCCTAATCAATAATTCAACAGTGACCTCATATGAATATAAACAAGCTTTGAATTGAATAGGAACAGCTTTGTCCAGCAAAGCCAAACAGACTTAAAGTGTCCAAGGTTTGCACTCAAAATATTCAAATCCTATTATAAATCATGTGCTTGAAACTTTGTGTCTCTGAAGATGTGAGATTGTAACACCCCGGGGTGTCAGTAGCCTGACACTGACCGCTTCAAGTGTTTACAAAAGCTAATTCTCATGTCAAACTGAGCTCTTTCTCACAGCTCCTGTCTGTCTGTGAGCTAATGCTTCTCTGTAGCTTTCTGTCTCCTTCCACATCTGTCTTCCACTGGCAGCCATACTTGTTTGGAGCTCAGCAAGCGGTCAATAACAACTTGTCCTCTGAGGTTTGATCTCAATCTGCCTGAGCAGCGGACTGACGTCTGAGAACAAAAGTGAAGGAAGGAGAATCTGGTCTGTGGTCTGAAAATGTCAGGACACACGACGAGGACGTCATAAAGAAAATGGTGGACTGGAAACTGCTCATTTTGGGCTTCGTGGAGTGTGGGACAATACCAGCTGGGGCTGAGAGAGAGAGACATTCACGCAGTAAAGGGAGAGAGGGAGAGAAGCTGACAGATGGGAGGATGATAGATAGCTTTCCATACAGGGCCCATCCATTTTCCAAAGGCTAAAAACAGGCATGGTGATGGATACAACTTCAAATATTTGAATATGAAGTGTGCCTTATTTTAACCTGTAAACGGAATACAGCATCACAGAATAACTGTAGTTTAGATCTTTTAGGAGATTTTCCTATTGGTTATGATAACAATAGACCCATTAAAGTAAATGCTGAGATTTGGGAACACGGTGACATCATGAAATTTAGATGAGATGATCGATCATCTCATTGCTTGTTTTTTTTTTTGTCCTTGTTTAAATTGCTGTTAAATAAACTCTTGCACAGTTTAGCCAGATGATCTAAACAAGTTAAAAACTGAAAGTTAACACAGCCAAATGAAGATTATGATCCCTTATTGCACAATAAAACTGGGTGCGTGCAAAAAAAAAAACTTAAAGTACAGTAGATCAAAGTTGAAGCAGTCTGTAATTTGTCTTTGTCTTCAATATTAATTCTGTTGTCTGGGGAGTTGTTTAAAACCTGTCTGATCGTCTGAATGCTTGTGCTTCTTGCCAAGTCTGAGTTACTCGAAGAGTACAAAGTTATCATCGCTTGTCGATTCATTGATATTGAGGGTCAAAGTGAAACAAAAATGACAAATTAGGTAAAAAAAAGTTACTTCATGATGAAGCGGTTTGATGAAAACGTGTCCACTTGCAAGCTTGTTTTGGTGCTTTCAACTGTTTATCACATCCTCCATCAGAGTTAACAGTTTTCCCATGTGTCACAATGTAAGCATTCAGTTTTGTTGTTGTGACTCCTCATACAGTACAACTGCCTGTTAACTGACAAATCTCCACATTTAGCTCATGTGATAATAACAAAGTTGTGTCCCTGACTAATTCAATTCATTGTTATACTTTCTGACTGAGTTTGGATAAACTGGCCAACATTATCAATATTTGACAGGTATTAATATCTTTGCATAGAGACCAAATAATGCAGCAAAGACTAGTATCAGTATCAGTATCTGAACTTCTGTGACTTGACTTGCCTAAAAAATAAATGACTTGAGACTTGGTCGAGATGTTTGAGATCTCTGGAAAACAAGTGTTTGAAATCATTTTATCTTAACTATTCTTAGCATAGATCTACAGGTTTGATCAACAACTCTGACTGCAAGAGAATTTTACTGAAAAAACTGAAGGTTTTTACCTGATGAGCGTCTGAGGACAGATACGTCGTATTCAAAAATGTGAGCACATGTGATCAACAATTTGTGAAATTGTTGATGGTTCTTTTTAGTGACTCAGAATATTTGTGAGCTTCTTTCACTTGCGCAAAATCTGTGCCCGTGATGGATACAGAAACAGAAAACCCTTGACTGCTCCACAACCACACCTTTGTTTCTAACCCACTGAGGCTGAATGGAGGCAGACCCCCCAACAGTCGCACCACCTACCCCATTTTACTTCTGTTGCCAACTGGAGATATAAGGGGCAAAAAAACGACAGAGTCTAAAGACGAGAAAGTGTGCGTTTGAGTGAGTGTGTGTGTGTCTGGGATATGAATAATGTATGAGTGGCAGGTCTGATTGATGTGGGGTATAGGGTTTCCAGCCAGCCAGCGGAGGGGCTGTGTGTCCGTGCCCAAACCCCAACACACTGCGCTGCTGACTTCAAAGGGTGTGGTCTGGACTCGCTCATGTACAAACACAAACTCTCGCTCCCTCACTCTCTCTCTCTCACACACTCTCTCTCTCTCTCACACACACACACACGCACGCACGCACGCACGCACGCACGCACGCACGCACGCACGCACGCACGCACGCACGCACGCACACATCAGTGTGTTATACACATCTTTATAGATGAGTTGGGGTACATTGCACTATTGTACAATACTGTTTTAGGTTAATGTAAAAAATTACCATAGCCTGGAAAATAGCAAAGCATGAAATTAGTTAAATCCGCAAAAAATGTGATTGATTCATTAGTTAATATGCATACAGTAGACCTATCACATAATGAGTGTGCTCTTGCAGAGATGGGCATCACATTAATTCCTAATTGAATGTGGGTCACGATTCTTCAAACAGGAGATATATTTAACCACATATGACATTACAAAGTGGAGAGCAAATGTTTAGACAGTTGAGTTACTGTGTGTGTGCTATGTCCTACCTTCTTGTAGAGGGAGCGCAGGTCTCTGTACTGCCACATACTGCTGAGGACCTGAGAGGCTGCCTTTACCACCTTTGCTGAGTGTCTGGAGAGACACAGACAAAGAAGGAGGGTTATTTCTCCTGGATCCCATTCCTTTGGATAATGTCGCTATGCCATTCTGTCCTCTGTCTTTACCAGCTGTACAAGATGTGTGCAGGCCAGTGGCACTTGTGATGGCTTTAAGAGTAAGAGGGCCATTGCTCTTCTATGTGGAGAATGATTTTCCCTTTGCAAAAACTGAGAGTTTCCAGATGAGTTTCAAATGACCCTCTCTGCCATGCTAATGGTCCCTTCCCTTTCACTTAGCTGAAAAATGACTCAAGTAGGAGCAAGTTCATAAGCATTGACCTTCAAACAAATACAGAGGGAAGCAGAATCATGCTCATTTCCCATTTGTCCATCGAAATTTAACATGATTTGTTGCCAGGAAAAACAACAGAAGCTGTGTGAAAAATAATGCACTGGAATATATTGTAGTTACACTTAAATAAAGGTATCCCAATCAAATAACATGCTTATCTCCATTGTTTATAGAAAAAAAATAGTGTGACAAGTTGTTTTGCAGTGCCAGCAAATCTAAATGGACAAACACAGTCAAGGATTTGGATCATCACAATATTATAATTACTCATTGCATTCGAATGAAGCAATTCATTCCAGCCAACAGGGTAAACCTTTTGGAAAATAAGGAAACATTTTTTGGGATTTCCAAACCGTTTTGCTGTTTGTATGATAAGGTGCTCAATCGGATACTGCTGTGTTGCTGTTGTTCCTGTGACATCATAGTAAATGTTGCTCCAGGATAATCATTTCAACTGAACAAACAAAAAAAAAATGTTTTTTTCAAAAAGCTCAGCAACTATGATTAAATGACTAGATAACACGTACATCACAGAAGATATCCTTCCAAAATTGTGTTTAATGTTTTGAAAAGGTATATTTTGACCCAAGCAATGATTTCTTAAACCTTACCAAGTGTCTTTGTTCACTTAATCGAACCAAATAGCGTCAGACAACTGAAACCCCCCCCAGAAACTTAAGAGAACTTAATGCAAAAGAAATAGTTGAACAGAATAATCCCCAGTCTCATGAGTGAGCTTCCTCTACTTAATCCATTTACAACAACGGCTTGCTCTTAAATTGACTTTTTCTTTTTCCTTTAGTAAGTTGAAACGATGGGAACAACACCAAGACAGCAATATCAGATGCACCATACATAGGATGCGTTTTAGGATTTACTGTTTCAAAAGGTACTGTTCATAATAAACCAGTATTTTATCATTCTGTTTTCATTTCATTATGTTTCTCAGCTCCAGGTAGTAAACAGTGGTTGTCTGTGACAGCACAATAATGGCCATTTTCCCAATATGAGAGTGTGTAATTGTGTGAGTGTAGCATGCCACTGCTGATAAGGAACATTTATCCTCAGTGTACCTATCCTGAGAAAATGAAGATGTGTGGGCTATTAGCAGCTAACTACACTCACTGTGAAATTTGCACTTATGAAGGTTTCTTCCAGCACCTCATCTCTCTCTGTAACGGTGCCCTTGAGTGCAGTTCCCTAAATAGACTGAGTCTCTCTCCATAACAATAAATGAACGTTTGACCTCCGCTGATAACTCTTCAGTATGACCCCCTGGTTGCGATAGCAGCTAGGCAGAACAACCTGCTTGGTCTCTCAGTGGTGACAGGAGTTATTTTCTTGCTGCCTCTTCCTTGTTGATCTCTGGCTGTCTTTTGTGGATGAATGGTCACAAGGAAGGCAGGCACAGTTATGAATGATGGATGTGCGGTCACAATAAGGCACTGGTCACTATTGAAGGATGCCCTGACAGGTATAGCACAATACAATAGTGAGTATCTGTTTTGCTTTTTTACTTGCCTTCACATACAATATTAGGATATCAAAAGTTTATTTAGGGCTTGTTGTCCTTGGGCATAAGGAAAGCTACTACAAGTCATTAGGGAGATTTCTCATTTTGTCCCCTTAATCATTTTGGACATCATCCTCTCATTCATGTGTGAACAACTCCAACAAACAAATGTGGATGTACAATGTAGCATGAAGTGTACTATTCCCTCTTTGTTTTTAGCTCTGTGTCAGAAACCAATGCTTTTGTTGTGAGGGTTGCAGCAAGTATCCTTCACCTTTCCTGAGCACAAAATCATCCCTGCTCACATCTAGAAGAATGTTAATCACAAATCAACATTATGATTTAAAAACCACTTCAACAACAGCGCAGGGAAATCTGTTCTATGGTTATAAATACATATGACATACTTCTCCATAAACTGCTATATCATTATCCTCAGATTTTTAATAGCACCCTTTGGAGGGGTTTCTGCTTAACCAAATTTGGGACTCTCGCAAAAGCATTTCAAATTATGTTAGAGATGAACAATGTGGTGCTTCTCATTGTGACACTGTGGGCTACAGTCTCCTGATTCTGGCCTACTCACTTGTCTCCTTTGCTGCGGGCGATGCCGATGAGTTTTTCTATGCCACCAGCATCACGCAGGGCTTTGGCGTTCTCCATGTTCTTGGTGATGACTTCATGCAGTGCGCAGCAAATGGCAGTAACCGTGTCATCTGACATGGCCTTGCTGGGAGGGCCTGTGGTCCCGGAGGTCCCACTGCTGGTGGCGTTATTGTTGCTGCTGCTACTGCTGCCTGGTAATCGATGGATCAAATCTCTCATGGCATATTTACCTGGTGTGTGTGGAGAAAATGAAGAAAATATTGGTCAAGTTATGTTCTCTGCTCATCCTCCTGTTTGTTGCCAGTTTTGTTGGAAAAGTTGTAATAATTGCATTTGGATGGACTGAGCCTTGATGACATGGACATATATTATTTCTGACACATGTACTATTTTTGTCCATTACATTTTCTATGATAGTTCATGTAACAATGCAAAGGGATAATTTTAACATACAAAACAACATACAAACATTAATGTTGAGTGTAGTGATGAATGACTGGTACAGTAGAATCAATACAACCAACTCAATAATACATTTCTCCATGACATCAAACTAATATTGCCCTTTTATTGTCTTTTAAAACAATTGTCTTGGGCAGCTAGTGAGTGGTTTGGATAACTCCATAAAGCTTTAGTTTGAGAGGGCACACAGCAAATCCTTTGACGCACAGGCATTAATATAGACATGCTGAGAATCCAATAAAAGGGGAGACTTGTGGTATTTCAGTGAATAGCCTGGCATATGAAGGAAATGAAAAAAAGAATTGACATTCAAAGAATGGGTGGTTGGAGAGATCGAAGCAACAGAAAAGAGGAGTAATTAAGAAGTGCAGGAGAGGCTGATGGATAGGAAACCCATAAAGTCAGCTACTGAGAGGGTGGAGGAGAAGCAATAACATTTGGGGTGAAGGGAAGTTTAGGGCAAAGCTGTGGGAGTATGGAGAACAAAGAGGGACTAAATCACCTACATGTAACCTGAGCTCACCCACAGAGTCAGGTGGTCTGTTTATATATAGGTGTAACAGGGTCAAGACATGAAATAAATTAATGTCATCCCCAGAAAATACTGTATTGATGTTGATGAGAGTAGCTTTTTGGCATATAAACAGATACTGCAGGTTTTTAAAATGTATTTTTGTACTTTTTCTAATTTATTTCTCACTCAAATTTGCTGGAACATATGTACTGTAATTAAGAAGCAGTTGACTGTTATTTCCTGCCGTGTTTGTCTAAGCTGAGTGGAACATCCCTTGAGAGTGAGATCACCGGATATGAAGTAGCAGCATATGACTGAGAAGAGGGGCCAATAAAGGAGAGATCAGAGCAAATAGGTGATGAGTGGAAGAGTGGAGGACCGGAGAGGAGCTGAAGAGATGAAAGGAAAGAGGAGATTGTGCTGACTGAGGTTGTGCGCGAAGATTCATCAAACATGAGCGGCAGTCGAGGGGTGAGAAATGACCTGACCATCACGAAAACTGTCAATTACACTTGAATCATCTTGAGTTCCTGGAAGGAAAACCTATAGGTCATGTTCGAGGTAAAGAATCAATTTGGATGCAAAGGTGATTGTAGGACAATGAACCATGGCTGAAATGTGATTCATTTAACAAAATCCACTCGACAGAACACTAGGAGCCTTCTTATTCTCATGCATACTAAAAGGTAAACTTCAATCAACAGAGCATCTCGACAAGAATGAATTGCTCTCCTCTCTCTGTGACAGGGGTGTGACAAAGCATGCCATTTAAACGTGTTTGTGCATAATGCTTCGTGTGTGAATACAACACTAAAGAGCTGCACAGTGTGAGTCACTGTCTCCTTCTAAATTTTATTAATGCAATTCTTCCTCAGAGGTAAAGAAGATAAAAACAGAGAGTCCCGGTGTAAGAGTTACATCCATTGTCGAATCATCCTGAAGTGTACCATTACATCCTCTCTGGTAGCTGAGAAAACTGAGGCCGAAATACTCAGGGGGCAATAAACTCAAAACACTTTTTCACAGTTTTTTAAATAATATTTCTAAACAACTAATATTAAACACAACAGTACAAAACTTCCCCACGTCTTTATATACCTGAATGTTTTTCCCAGACTAATCCATCACTGTGATATCAAAGGAGGCCTTACAGGCTGGTGGTAAATTCCTTGCTCATATTACCTCTAATACGTCTAAGTGATCTGGGAAGGGCCGATAACTGCAGAGCAATACTCAGTGAAAATCAGATGGGTTAGGGTTACACACACACACGCACACACAAAATGCATGATTATACATATGCCCTTGTACGACAAACATTGTTATACACTTGAATTCAGGCACCCTCATGAAGACACACATGAAGGCTTCAAAACACAGGTCTGTACATGTGTCCATACAGATGTGCACGATCACACACCAAGACACACATGCGCACACACTCACACATGTGCACTCTATCTGTATGGCTGGAGTTGTGAGATAATTGGCCAAGTGTTATCTCAGTCTGGCAGGCTGAACAGAGGTTAAGCGGTCATTGTCTTTTGGCTGTGAGGACAAAGTTAAGCTGCATCCAAGAGGAAGACTCATTATCTGACTGACTTGAATCAGACTGACTAATTTCCCAGAAATTTACCGACTGGTGACTGACTGATTAATTTACTTTCTTTCTTGATTTAATGATGTGACGTATTTGTGAGTGAGTGAGTGAATTATTTACTGACTGGCTAATTTACTGACTGACTCCCGGATAATTTACTGCGTCAATGACTGACAATTTATTGATTGACTGACTGACTAATTTATCAGCTGGCTGTGGAGAATCCAGTAATAACAAAAGGAGGGTAAGCAGTGAGCACAAGGACGTTAAGGCTATTAACGCATTTCTGTCTGCTTGTTTGTCTCAGTATTTTTTGCTTACAGACAGAAGCTCAGCATGTAAGCATATCTCTAAAATATGCTTGCATGTATGTGTGTACACAGGTGTGTGCATGCGTATCCCTATCAGTCACTGCAACGTCATCACATTCATCCCACAGGGGGTAAGTGCAAAACAGAGAAGATGAAATAAAAGGATAGGAAGAGGAGCTGAAACAGGCAGGGGGGGCAGCATAGTAGTCAACCATGTTTATGAGAGCAGAAAGAGGAAGAAGAGGAACAGGAAGAAAGACTGAAGGATGGAAAAACTATGGAAAGAGAGAGAAAGTTTGGCCTACATATGCATCAGCGTATGCTGACACGAATGCAATGTGAAATGTCTTAATAGTTGAAGAATCCGACATCGAGGCCATCTTTATTTCCAATTATTTTAATAACCCACCTTGTTAGAGAAAGAAGCTTCCTCCTGATAATCACTGTGTGCTAAGAAACATGACTAGAAGCCTCACACAAACACACCTCGCATTCACAACACACAGCAGTTATCTCTCACCTGAACATACACATTGCTCATTATCTGGCTGTCTGTTTGTTTGCTTCGGTTTTGGGTATGTTTGTTTTGTTTTGGGATATTTTTTCCAAGTTGTTTGTTTTGATCTAAGATGTTTTTGCCTCAACTGATGTCGTTTTATGATCTTTTGGGGTTTAATTGTACAACCCTGATTCCAAAAATGTAGAAATCTGTCTGAGAGGTAAATAAAAACCATATGCAATAATTTGTCAATCCTTTTTGACATATTCAATAAACACAGTACAAAGACAATATATTTAATGTTCAAACTGATAAGCAATTGTTTTCTGTAAATATACGTTCATTCTAAATTTGATGCCTGCAACACATTCCAAAAAAGCTGTGGGAGGGGCACGTTTGCCACCAACACTCGGTAATTAATGGGGAACTGGGACAGTAATTATTGTCATTCTGGCTTGATACACAACTTCAGTCATCGGTTCGGGGTCCCCTGTTGGGCCATGCTGTTGTAACAGAATGCAGCTTGGTATTGCATCGCTCGAATAAGCAGGAACGTCCATGAAATGAAACATGGATGCAGACGTTGTTTCAAAACCTGTCTGTACCTTTCAGGATTTATAGTCATTGGTCTGATTTGGTTTGATTTAGGTTTTATGCATTGTCCCAACCTTATTGGACTCAGGGTTGTATTTTATATCAGCTCACAGAGTTTTATCATAGAACCAATATTAATATACAGACACAAATAGCAAAGGCTAAACTAAACTAAACCAAAGATGTGCTCAGACACCACTTTAGTAAAATAAAATCTGGCCCCCTTCATACACACACACGCGCACGCACACATGCACACGCACACGCACACACACACACACACACACACACACACACACACACACACACACACTATGATACCCCAAGCCTTCAAGAAGCGTATTGATGAATAATAGATTAATATAAATGAGAGGGAGTCGCTGCACTTTCCGAATGTCAATGCAAAATTCAACACATTTTAAAAGCTAAATCTTTTGATGTGCTCGTTGCCCTGATGAAGACATTTTTTTTGTTAAAATTGTGGGTTTTAATTTCTACTAAATATACAATTTATCTCTGGAGGCTAAGTTATGAGTACAGCTATATAAAAAACATGCTGTCGTAAATACAACAAGAAGCCTTGCTACATGTCAACGCCAGGAACTTCATGTATTTCTGTAACCTCACACTGGTCAAAGGTTGTCATACAGGAAAGAGAGAACTAAAGGAGCTGAGGGGAACATTAAGATAGATTTTTCTGGGTGGCGACTTCTTCCACTTTGAAGTTCTACTGTGACACAGACAGCACCTCTACATGCCGGAGTACAACCTCCCATCTCCTTTTTCTCTGTCACTGAAATGTGAGCTACACCTGGAACATGTCCTCAAGGACAGAAACAAGCCCTGTGCTGATCAATGCACAGTCTAATAAACCTGTATTACACAACTCCTCCAATATAGCCATCTTCACCTGTGAGGCAGAGCTGGTAATATATTCCTGGGCTGCATTCCCTCATGTGTTGCTAACTCCCACTGAGCAGGGTGTGCATCATCAGGGCCATAATGGCTGATTTGATTTAAAGAGATCCAATTACCCTCAACAATGGAGTGATTTGATTGTTTACTGGCGGAGAAGGGAGAGTGTTATTGAAGTAAAATTGGAGGTAATTGTCTCAGGGAGATATGTGGAAAGATGATATCGCTTGATTGGCTGTGGCGTCCGACCGTCTGAGAATAAAGGATTGTTAATACACAGTTATCAGTGACTGGGTCGGGGTCCCTCAGGTGGGCTTACTTGTATCAAAAGCTCCCAGTAATGTTGCTAAAGCCTTTCTGGGTTCTATGAATATGTACTAGACTGAATAAAAAACAATGTTACAATGGGAGTTGTGAGATGATTGTGATAATTGCTTTCTTTCAGGACAAATATGGATACTTGTAGACTCAAAACTGCAGTTAAATCTACAGTATGTGTATGATTGAATCATTTGATTTATAGATGGAAAGCTTGTCTCAAATCCTCATTTAAAGATATACTGAATTAATGTTTTTATACTGTCTCTCAACAAGTTAACCATTCATCCTTAATTGTTGTCAACCCAATGTGCTTAATTTGAAATGTGGTATGATTATGGGGTGCTGCAGCTGCTAGTAAATATTCAGTGACAAAATAAGTGTTCCAGTGTCTTTGTCTGATTTGAGTGAGTTTCCCAAAGGTGATTTAATCAGTACATGACATCATCGACAGGGGGCGCCAGATTCAAAGCAACACAGTATCGGTTTCTGTTCTGTGGGAATGTTCCTTTATTGAGAACAAGAAAGTGATGTAGTTCTGGTCTTTGGATGTTCTCCTCTGTGAGATCAAACTGCATTTGAGAGTAGACCCCAGAATTATATCAATGCACAAACCCTGGAGATACTCTGAAACATGAGTATTGTCATTCAGGGAGGAGTTAGGGGTTCTTTATTGGAATCAATTTAGCTCACTATAATCAAAATCATAAAACATTACAGCATTATAACGAGTTCTGGATCCTGGAAAGACACAAAAACACCCTGCAGTCACTTTATATCAACACTCCTGCATCCTCATCAAACAACATAGATATGAAGGCTCTCCAAGGACGGTCTTATTCCGCACTGCAATGTGAGGTGCATTCCTTTAAACTTTTGAAAAAAAGACATATACCGATGAATAAATAAAATGAAGATGGAAAGGAGAGTGCAAACAGATGAAACACAGCAAGTTTAAACAGGTCAGAAATGGAGGTAAATTGGAAAGCGGCATGCTGCCGCTTCCGTCGTTGTAAAATATTCTGCCTTTCTGTGTTTGGTGCTTTTCACACCAGTTATTTCTCGCCCTCTGTGTCTCTCTCTTTGATGTCTGTGGGTGACAGGTTTACAGCATCAACTGCAGAGGAGAGAGAGGGACCGAGAGAGAGAGAGAGAGACCGAGAGAGAGAGAGACCGAGAAACCGAGAGACAGAGACAGAGAGAGGGAGGAAAGGCAGAGGATATTTTTTCCCCCTGCGTGGAACCTGTGGTTTCATTAAAGACATTCCACTGACGTGGAGAAGATGAATGCTTGGAAGATGTATAGATGCATGCACATAAACATATATTTATGCACACAACTCACAATGGCAGAGAATAGAGAATTCTCATTGTGATAGTTAAAGTTACAGTGTGCAGCTTCTCAGTGATCATCAGCTAAGTTTTTACAAGTGCAGACATTTTCTTGAATAAAATGATGCTTTGAATATGTCACTTCTCACCTTTAAGAGGCAAAAACAGAAGCAAAATTAAATCTGTGCACCACCCAAGATGACCTGAACATGAGTCAGACCCTGGAGGGACAGCTGTAAGACATAAATCTCATCATAGCATGACATCCCTTTCTTCCCCTCCCTTGATATCTCTTTATTGTTCTTTGTTTCTATTTCTCTGTCTGCTGTGATCCCAGTCTGGTACAGAGGAGTAGAGGACGGAGAATGCCAGAGAGAACAAAGTGCGCTGATAAAGGACATGCCAGACCCTCACACACAAGAGATTCATCCCGAAGGCGACACTGATATTTCATCAAGTACAGCTGCAGCAGGGATGGTGAAATGTGTGTCGATTTAGTTTGAGTCAGTGGGCAGGGTTTTCTCCGTGTTTTGGCCCGCTAGCTCTCTGAAGTATCTTATGTTTATGCTGACAAAATGGATAGTGAAATATATGTAAAGGCCAGCACAGGTGAAGAGAACACAATGGATTTTCTCTGGTGATCTAAAATAATTTGGTGTAGCCAGGAGTCCAAATAGTAGGATGTCAAGTAATTTTTAGCCCCCTGCTCAGTGCAGACCTTCGCCGTAATACAATGTGTGTATGTGTTTCTGTGTGTGTGTGTGAATAAAACGTTTAGATCAAAAGGAAAAAAAAGAAGATTTTTCTACCCCTTATTTGCATCTGTGTTAACTATAATACAGATGCAAAAATAAACTGACCTCTAACTCACACACACTCTTCTGCAGACCCACACATTTTCAATCATGCAATTAGTGACATCCCTGCGGCACAGTAATGTGGTTTCCACAGTAACACTCCCCAGCACTGATGTCATCAATGCGAGACACAAAGAGCGATAGACTGCGAGAGAGAGAAGCTGAGGCGTTATGAGCTAATGTCTGAATTGGGAGGAAAGGAGACGGAGAGGGAGGTGTGTGTACAGGGATAAACAGTTGGAAGGAGGAGAAGGAGGAGAGAAGAAAAGGAAAGAAGCAGAATGAGGTGGAGCAAAAGGGGTATAATATTCATGTGGTGGTATAATATTGTAAAGCGGAAATGAGGGGTGAAGAGTAGGAGGGGTGGGTTAAGCCCATAAGAGGTGTGGTGAGACAAGAGAAGAAAACAAAGAACGGGAGAAGAAGATGTGAAAGAGGGTGAATGAGAAGAGCAAAGGCTCATTTTCTACTGCTACATTAAATCATTGTCAGTGTTGCCTTTGCTGATATGGTTCACTGAGGTTTTAATATTTTAAAAGTCATTACTATTTCAGAAAGTGATTGCGAATAGATGTTATTACTACTTAAAAAAAGAGTTGAGTATCGGGTGTCTTCTGCAACCAGTAAGCATCAGTACGTTAACAGTATTTCAAAGGTATTTTCATTTGATGTAAATCAAACAGAACTGAGGAGTTCCTGCACCGATTACACACAAGAACATCGTGATCAAACCTGGGTGTTGCACCAAATCAGGCGCCCCACGGTTCACATGAAAGAGGTGGTCTTGCGCCACTTTCAAGTAAACCACGAAAAGCTTTGTTTGATGTTGTAGGTCAATTACTGTGGTCTAAATACAGGAAGTAATGCAGCAAATATAGTATTTAGAGGCTGACCGTTCAGATTTTCTTGATGTCTTTGAACATCTGTCGTTTCGCCAAACTAAAATATTTTCTTTGATTCTTCTCAAATGTATGTACACATCCTAAATACGACTATCAAATAATGCTTAAAAGTGTCGATGCTTTGATTTCCAAATCAGTGATTTGTAGATAGATGTATAATCAAATGCAATATAGAATGAAGTGCCATTTCAATCAAATCAATAAGCCCTTAAAAAGTATGAAAAGTGTAACCCAAAAAGTTCAACATCCAAATTTGAATTATTATACATCATAAATTTAATGCAATCTCAAAATGAGATGTCCTATTATGAATTGATGTTTGGAATTTAAATTAAAATCTTTCTGCAGATTCCAGAAACACAATTAGATTTAGCTGTCAGAGCCAGTCACTTTATACAAAATAAATGCTTAATTTACAGTTTTTGCATTAATTACATTTCAGTTAACACTAACTTTGCTTTGGATCTACACAGCATATGTTTATGGGAACCTTTAGTAAATGGTTGCTGTATTTGGAAAAAAAGAAAAAAAAAACACTGCGTCTTTTTGGCATTCCAGGGCTGTTCCCAATTCATGTGTGTCAAATTACCATCTGTAAGTAAATGGGGAAGAATTGCGCTGACAGACGGCGTAGCAGTGAATGGGACTCATTTATTGCTACACAGGCGTACAGTGCATTATGCAAATCAAAAACTATGAAGGAGGTGAAATCAGGAGAGAGACAAAAACATTGACAGATGAGAAGAATGATTCTCAGCGACATCAATATGCGACTAAATCCCATTACAGAGGGATTGGAATATAAGCATACATATGCGGTTAGCTCCTTAGCTGCCGCTGTTCTCTCTACTTCTCTTTCTCTTCTGTTTTATTTTCCAACCCTATTCAGCCTCCCTATAGCCTGACTTGGCCCGTCTGCTCTTTTCCTCCATCCTCAGCCTTGTTGCTCTCTTGCTTGTCTTGCCACCATTAAATCACACAGTGCTTTCCAGAGGATTTGACACTCTGAGGTTATTGTGTGCGAAAGATGATTCTCATCTCCGCTCACTCTGCTGAGCGCTCATGCAAACTACCATTCCCCCACAGTGATGCTGCCAAACTTACCGGCACTAACAGCTTATGACACACTATCGCATGAGTTGTAAGAGATGAAGGTTTGTTTTTTTTTGCTTTTCAGAAAGACTCGACTTACTCTAGATTAGATTAGGAAAATTATGTTCTAATCAGGTGTAGCTTTGATCTGACAAAGCCCCACAAACTACTCTTTGAAAACGCTTTGTCGCTTCGGGTTAACCTGTTGTTTTGCAGATGTGCATGGTGTAAAGGAAAAGGTGTTTGACTCAGAGGTTAGAGCCACTGTGGTGAATAAAGCTTGCGAACATGGGCCAAATGGAGCTTGTCTCTTAGGACTGCCTAGCCTCTACCTCTTTTCTGTCGACACGCATCAACTCACACCTTGCCAAAAGCAAAGATTCAACTCTGAGTGATCCCTCTCACTTTTCTCCTCCTCTCTCCATTTCTCTCTGCATCTCTGAGACTTTCTGTCTTTCTGTGTCACTGTGTGTCATTAACGCTGACTGTCTCTTTCTGTCTCATTTGCCATTTGGCAGTCTCAACAGTTTGGAACAGAAGTTGATTTGTGAGCTGATTTGGAACTGATCATTTATTCCACTGATACTAATGAATTTTATGTGACGATTTGAATAACGCCTGTTAGCTAGCTAACAGATCCGGCCAACCATCATTGTCTTATCAGGTGTAATAAGCAATTTTCATATTGAGCAAATTTATTCCTGAAAGGGCTTCTTGTAAAGACAATCCCAATATGAATCAACAGCCCGCTCTGCAGTCTGGGCAGTTTCCAACTGCCTCTTAGCTCATTATTTTTGTTTGCCAGGCAGTAAAACAGCAACAATGTCAGTTCAAATGATACCTTGAAAAGGTTGTAGATTAAAAAAAAACAAAAACAGTAATAGTAAACGTTTAGCAAGCTTTAGGCAATAGGCTGATCTATTTTTCATTAGTTGGAAGATGAAACCAGGACCAAAATTCCATTATACATATCCATTCTTAATCAAGCAGTGCAATAGGATGCCCATGCTGGGTCATGCTGCTCATACCAACATAATAGAGCACTGGCCAGTGCAACATATGTCCACCTGTTGAAGGTACCTCTGAAAGTTAAGTGGCACTGCCACTGTCAATGTCAACATTAACTTTTTATCACTATACTCGGTACACTATGTATCTGATGATGTAGCTAGCTGCTGTTAGCTAGTTAGCTAACTGAGCCATGCAGCTACTAGACCTATTAGCTGACTGGCTTAGAGCAACAAGAGAACTGGGCTCAGCAGCCTCCCTGTGAACATGGCCGGACCGGGACAGCCTCGGAAAATACCATGGATGAGATGATATACAGCGGCTGTGACACGGCAGGTGGGGGCTAAATAAAAAATAGGTGAAATAGGTGTTATGAAAATGTCCTTTTTGACATTTGTGAGTTTATTTTGTGTATTTACCTGACTTAATACCCTAAGAGAGCTAGTGAAATGGAGCAAACTGCCATACATCTGCCAGTTAGCAACTATTAGTGTATCGCCTCTTGAGGTTCAAAGTAGTATTATGAGACAGTATGGGCCAGAGTTAGCTGAGCTACAAGCTTACTGTACTTCACTCGATAACTCAGCAGCACAATACCAAGAGGTCTTTAACATACTGTCAGTTCATTAAATGAATGTTTTGAACCCAAATTCTGGCCATATCTTACACTTTGCACATTTAAAGCATTTTTACTACATCTGCCTAGGGAGGAATGAACCAAAATTAAACAAGAACTCTCTATGTCACTAATAATATTAGCTTACATGACTATTAACCCCACAGCCATCTCTGATCAATGTTTTCTTGTCCAGGTGTATCTATTTTTAGCCCTGATGGTGTTCCGACAGGGGAGTAATGATCTTTGATGCCCCGGATTTTCTTTCTTTCTATTACATATGTTAATTTGCCTCCATTGCCCTGTCTCTGCCTTATTGTCTGTCTCTGAAGTCTCAGAAATAAGACTCGGAGAGCTAATAACATGCAGGACTTAAACCATGTTACCGGGCTACATTCAAGTCAAGCGTACATTCAAATGAAAATGCCAAACAAATTTGAATTGATTTTCTCTGTGAATTTGCAAGCAATTACATTATTTAATCAGCCTGCATGTTTGACTTTCTCTCTCTCTCAAATTCATTGCAGTGTCAGTGTCTCTCTCACTTCAACACATCTCCTTTTTGTATTTCTCTGCTTCTCAAGCCAATGGTTATAAAAGACCAAAAGTAAAAAATGACCAATTACCTCTAATATTTTAATCAATTAGTGAACAGCTGAATGATTTCTAGAGCAAAACATAAAGTTGTCATTGTTAAAGGTCAAATGGAGAAAACTATTATGTTGTGCTCGTGTGTGGAATGCTTTTCACTTTAATTTTATTCAAATTAAACATTTCTTTTTCCAATGCAAGCGCAAATGGCTCAGACAGACTTAATTGTGACCTTGGAATATTACAATATTCAATTACATTATCATAACATTCTAAAATTCTAGGGAAACAGTTAATAAAGTAAGCAGTAATAATTATATTTGAGTTGATATGGATGAAGTGCATTTAATTGATTTCTACTTCCATATTTCTTTATCTAATATTGCTGCATGTTACATGTTGTCAGGGCAACCCCGTCTATACCTCATTGGACATTTTGTTGAAGGGTAGAGGTTGGACCCACATTTTTAAGGTGACAAAATTTAAATCTACTTTACCAAAGGCACAGATGCTCACAAGCACTGTCACAAGCTGTTATAGTGTATGAAGCTTTTGCTGTTTTTACAATAACTGTCTAGTATTGCTGTTCACACAACTGAAAGGGATAAGCTGTTAAAAAGATGAAAAGGGATGACATGCAATCCCCGTCAATCTTTGAAGGGATAAAACATAAATAAATGTACCTGTATGAATTCCTACAACACCTAATTTATTATTAGAACATCAGCCGGTGCACTAAAGAAACAAAACAAACATAAACAACTTAGATTTAAATCAGAATAATAAGTGTCTTTGTGCAAAGGCCTCAATTGTGCTGTAATCTGCTCTGTGCATCAGCCAGCCCATCACAGGATAGACGTGATGAGCTTTGCCAGTGGCAATCCTGGTCACTCTTAAGATGCTCCAGCAAAAACCCAGGAAGGTTTCAGAAGCCCAAGGGTAGCAGGGTTGCTATAGGAACCCACCAGGAAGCCAAGATAATCAGAGATACCAGAGACGGTGAGGGGTGATGTCACACACGCACATACTGTACACACACACAGACAGAGCGCAGTTATATCCGTGCAGGCGTGGTGTGTGTTTATGCAAAGAGGTCACATCCCACACACACACAACATGAACGTGTCTTAATGTGTCAGGTTAACTAGTGATCCCGAGTCTGTAGATGTGGCTAGCCTGAGTGAGGCTCAGTCATTACCACAGTGTGCTGTTCAAAGCCCAATGCAAGCCTTTGATTAGATCATCTCTTCTGCTGCAGTATGTCTGTCTCACTCTCCTTCTTTCTGCAGCCTTTCTCTTTTAAATACACATTAATTACCAGTTTATTCCTTTACTCACCCCTGCACGTCTTTCCTCGTTAGCCTAATTTTCTCACAACACACACTGGCCTTTGTTAGTTTAATTATATGTAAAATTACTTTACACAACACTTAAAATAGAAAAAGAAAACTAAATTGCAATAGTCTCCACAATAACAGGGTGTAGTTATGTATGGTAGCTGCAGAGCACTACAATTAAATTATATATAATTAGATCACATGAATTGCAGCTAGTGATATACACTTGTAATCACAAATTAACGGTCTCAATCAATGACATAATTTAATGGGTCAAAAGGTAATTTAATACTAAAAGGAAAACTTGACAACAGGCAAACAGTGTCAATTAGTTTTAATTGGTGCAACAGGCTACAGGCGCTTTTACCCATACCCTGTTACATCACTTTAACATATGCTCCTGACTTGCTCTAAATGAGAACAATGTGATGGGAACAGACCACAGTAGAAAGGCTACGAGAGAATGCAATTAGAGATGGAAAGGGGCGTCAGGCTTCACACACGTGTGACTTGATAGAGATTAAATATGCCAGCGAACCTTGCAATAATTTTGTCAGGCAGGTGGGGAGAGGTTTCGCCACCTCATATCATCTCTTGGAGAAGTTTTTATTAGTACTCACCAATGAGTTCCTTGTTCCTGATGTCCAAGGCCATATTTCTGAGAGCGGTGGCCACGGCACAAACTACCTTGTCATTGTCTATCCTCAGTAACTCCACCAGGATGGGAAGGCCTTTCTCTTTACGCACAGCAGCCCGGATGTACACTGACCACTGACAGGGAGAAAGCAAGGAGAACAGTAAAACACAGTAAAAACTGGCCACTGTAATTTAATGCAAACAAACAAACATTTAGTGCATTTAATTCCAAATAACAAACAATGTCATGGTGCATTTGTGGTGGCAATGTTCTTCAAAACAGCAAGATTGTAGAAGATTTGTGAATACGTACATACATATACATATTTTAAAACCTAGTTTTTACTTTTTCTCAGTATTGTTCAGTCTGAATGATTGCAATAAATCCACATCTTAAATTAATTAATGAAGATGTAAGGTGTCCACAAAAGACAAAAATATCTTCTCAACTTTTTACTTGCTTGCAACACTATTTTCTTTTTGGTTCACCTCACACTGTGGACATACGTATGCATTGTGAGATGGGTTGTTTATATTCCATGCATTTTTATTCTACCACTGCTTGCTTGTCACTATACTGACTATTTTCTTCCTCGACGGACTGTAAATAAAGTGGTTGCGGTGTCTAAAAAAAGGAGACAGCTGAGCACAATGGACGAGTGGGAGATGTTATATTCAGGGGCAATATAAGAGCAGCTGAGACATTACACTGACTCACAAGTGATATACTGTAAGAGAGGAGAATTATATGAACCATAGAGAAGAGTTTTGAGCTTGGAGACCACTCTATCCTCCCTCAATAACTATCAAGGTATGCTTAAATGGACCACTCGACCCTTAACGGCTCAAGTGGTGCCGCCTTGTGTGTCAACTGAAGAAGACTGGGGCTGTGTTAAACAGCACCCAGGGATAGATATCAGCAAGTGTAAAGCTAGAAGTTTCCGTCAAAAGAGTCATTTATTTTATGTTAATTATAAAACGCAGTATTGTTTGTCTTCGAGACAAAAATGGGTAAACTTTGATTCATCATTTTAGGAATTAATTCACCCTTAGAGCGAAATGATAGCATCTCTTATCCAAAAGCTCAGCTGAATGTTGACTGTGCCAGCACTACGCCAACACAGCTCCTTTGGAAACTGTCAGCAGCACTATTCTCAAAGTCAGGAGAGGGATCTTGCTTAGAGGAGACACAACAAAGCATCCACACAGACATAGACACACAATCACATCCACACACACAGACGCACACACACGTAGTAAGGATCCAAAATAGAAAATGCGATTTCATGAAGCCCACCTGCCCTCTATCATTTTCTCATCCTACCCTGTCTTTCTATAGCCTCCTCTTCCATTTACCACTTTCTGTGTTTCCGTGTCTCTGTCTGTTCCACTACCAATGGAAATACTCACAGAACCTAAATCAGACACACACACCTCCTACACACATTTACAGGACCACAGAGACATCCCTCTCATCCACATTGTGCTTCCCTGTCTGCCATCCCTCCTGAGCTCTCATTTTTACATACATTCAAAGCAATGTATCCATTTGGCATTTTTGGACCACATAAACATTTCAATCAACATTCCCAGATTACAACCAACAACTTCCAGTGCAGATTTATGATTTTAAGGTCATTCCAAGGTTATTCCCTCACGTTTTCTGCATTTTAGCCTTATATGCAGCTCCATCAAGGCTAACACTGCCCTCACAAACACTCTCCAATATGACTGCGTGACTCATACATTATTACCACCTAGCTGCTTCCATCAGCCAGCTGCCATTGAACCCTGGGTAGACTCCCTGGTGGGTTTGAGCTTGGAGCCTTTACATCATTACAGTTATTGTGTTCCTACTAAACAATATTATTTACTATAGAACACATAGAATACTTGTAAAAATGGTGTGTTCAAATATTTCAGAGTCAGCAGAATGGTGTAGCAACACATAGAAAAGTATTACAACTGATTGCCAGCTGTTTATTTTCCCATACTGTGAACCAATTCAGTCTGCACATTTTGAAGACAGAAGTGAACCAGATGTAGATGTAGATGTAGATTAAAAAACCTAACCTCTCCTTGCATCGTTACTGATATTGACCACTTAATGACATTTTAATAGGCATTTGCGTGCCATGAAAAAACATGTATTACTCTGCAAGGTTATGCTGAAAAATTAACTTTCCTCTATTCCTCTAAGAATCACTATCAAATTATTTAAAACTCTAAACTAAGACTCAACCACATGTATAACCTAGATGATGCTGTCTCAGACTATCTTGTTTCACAGAAAGTCATGGTCCATACTGAGCATGGACATAAGACCAGAACTAGTGTGCTTATCTGTTTTTATATATGGAATGCTTTTATAATGTAATGGTTGTGACTAATAAGTGAGAGAGTGAGGACATACTAGGATAGGGATTGGGGATTGTTGTGTTACTGTCTGTCCTGTTGTTTGACATCAAGGACCATGTTGGAACCAAGTGTTACCACGTATATATGTTATCCCTTGTTTTCATTGTCTTCTATTACCAAAAACAAAATGAATCAGGCGATCTATCTCATTTTCAATAAACAGAAGCAAAACGAGCGTTTATTCGAGACTTATTCTATGGGTGGTCTACTAATGTTGCTAAGGCAGAGGACTTGCTAGTATTGCTTCATTTAACTGTCTGGCAGCAGAGCGTTTCTTGGCTACATGCTGTGACAGTTTCTAAAAAGAACTCAGTAGCCTACACACTATCACACATTTGCATAAACACATTTATGCACATGCACACACATACTCACAGTTGTTTGTCCTACTTATACTGCGAATACACTGTTCTATCCACACAGAAATAGTTGTGTACACTGTGTCTCTGCATTCAGTGCAAAGCTGAGTTAGGACAGGCTCATAATGAATCCCTTCCTTTTATAGTAATATAGACTGAAATGTAGAAACACACATTTACAGTTTTCAGTGTTTACCTCATGCTCTATTAAAACACAAGTACCACAACTAGAAGAGCAGCATGAGCTTCAATTCTACATCACCAGAAAAACAGTAATTTACTATACTCTGACTGAAAGTGGATCACACTATATTTACATGATTATAATCTTGGGCCACTGCAACCATATATTACGAGTGACAAAGAGAAGAGAGGAGAAGAATAAGAGGGCAAAGTTTGAACTCTAACCGTTACCTTCCAGCTGCCTGCGGCAAGGTTCTGCAGAGCCCCGGCTGCTCCCTCCAGGGTGTCGGGATTGGAGCATTCAGACAGCAGGGTGAGGTAGGGCTTTACGATTGTGGGGTGCCACAGCATCTGAACCCCTTTTGGGGGCTCTGCCGTGTCTGGAAAGGGGCCCACGCCGTCCCACTGTGAAAGAGGAGACAGTATGGGACACACTTATTATGTTAACTGGTATTGATGAAGCAAACTGAGAGGCAGTGTGTTACTGGGTTGTCTGGTTAAAAGGTCCTTGAGCAAACCTGCACATCACTGCAGCAAGGTGCGAAGTTAAACCACTGGTTAGCTGAAACAAGCGTGTTAATTTACGCTTAAAGCACCAAAGCTGTGAATCCTTAAAGGAGTTAACACTGTTCATTCACTTTTCCTAATCTTTCCATTTTCTTTTGGAAACTGGTTTCACACCTTTTATGTCAAGTCAAAATGACTGCATGCATGTCTAAAAGCAAACTGCATCTTCCCCCAGGACACTCTGACATATTAAAAAGTGAAAGACACACTGTGTAAATCGCTCCTTGTCAACCTGCTATGTCAGAGAGAACGGTGATGGAGGAGAGAGGTGGGAAAAGGGCAAAGATGAATAGATAAGAGATGCGTTTGAGAAGAGAAACTATGAGAGAATGTTTCATTCCTACATTTGCTTTGATGAATGAACCTAAAGCTCCACACCTTCTTTGCCATTTACCTCCACCCTCCTCATATCCTTTGCTACACTGGAGTCCTTTGATTTTTTTTTTAATCTCTTTGTTGAGTGACATGCCCACACCTTTTTCACATTGCCATGAACCTATTGTCATCTCACCTTCTTTATTTCTATTTTCCCCTGTTTGTTACTAATATCTTGTCCCCCTTTTCTCTCCTGTTGATTCTCTTTACTTCTCTACTGATTTCTTTCTTGCTCGCCTCCCCCTCTCCCTGCTTCTTCATTCTATTTCCATCCTTCTCTCTCCAGTTCTCAGTTTTTCCTCTCCCTATCGACCTTCTCTGTTTCGCTCGACTGCCTCCCCTCCTCCCCTTATCTCAAGGTAAACTAGGCGAGTGTGCGTCTTGAGAGAGATGCTGTGGAATCTGTGTGTATGTGCACGTGTTTTAATCTATACATAGATCCTCTGATCATAAAATCAAAGGCTTCTTATATTTTGAAGTGCGTACAACAACAGGCATGAACTTTTCCATAGCAGAATACTTTCTGTTGCCGAGACACCCTACATACTAAATATCAATGTATAATGTCAAGTTCTGTTTAATATCTGCACACTAAACCTGCCATATTCAATGTAGCTTAACCTCTACATTGCCTGCTATTGGGAAGTTGATCAAATTGCTGTGTTGTTGTCATGTTTTGCAATGCCTGTAAAGGAACCAACACATTCACATTCAAGCTCTTAGAGCTGGATACCAACCATGGTTATCCATTTATCAAGTGCAAAGTATAGATGCATGTCATCTTTGCTGTTGGGTAAATAAGTGAAATATTACAGATTTCAGCTTTAACAAACACTTGTGTTATTTGTTGTTATTTCGTTGAAACTTCCATTGTGTTGTTTCCAAAATTGTACTGTGTGCTCCAAGAATTTGCAGGAGACAGCAGAATATCTTAAATGAAGCAGACATCTGTACAACATTCCCAAGAGCAAAAAAATCCTGTGTGTGTCCATTAGGAGGGTTTAGGTCCAGTTCAGGCTCCTGTACTGCTCCTTGGCATTGACTGTCTGACCCTCTAATAAATGATTTAGGAGAATACGTTTCAGTCTAACTGCCCGTGTCTCTTTCAGCCTCCTGTCTGGTTTCTAGAGTACATCATTTCCTCCCTGTCTTACTCTCTCTGACCCAGTCTCTTGGCTCCTACCACTCCGCACTGACTACTGTCAGTCTATCTGCTCCTGTCTCAGTAACTACTGCGTCTCACTCTCATCTACGAAGTGTATACCTCTGGTTTCCTCATACTTGTCTGCATCCAGCTCTGCCTGTCTTTTTTTCTACTCCTTAATACACTACAGTTCTTCTGAATCAGAGAGCATTGACTGTTTTGTTGTGTAAAGCTTTGGTTTTGGGTGGGAGGAAGGAATTCACTCTTTCTTTCTTTTCTCTTCGGTTTCGGTGTGTGTTTAAATTTTCCATGTGTGTCCCATTGGGTAGAGTGAAAGACACACAGTGTAGCCAATGCGTTGCATTAGCCTGGAGAGGAAATGGCCAATAATGGATGGAATAAAGCAGAAATAAAGCTTTTTGACTCAGGTTTGCATTGCGCAAATATCAGTGAAGTAGTGAAGTCGGGATGGGGCTGCGGGATGCAAGTACGGGTTGTGTTTTTGTGTTTTTTCTTTGGCTCAAAACCTAGTTTGAGTGCGCTGGAGGCTGGTCAGATGTCCATAATCAGTCCACCTCTACCAGTACTGCCTGATAAAGTATAAAATATTAATATGGGACACATGAAAGTAAAAACCTTGATAAATGAGTAGAGAAAGATAATGACTGCGAATTCTTCCATACAGGGCAAAATCCCTCACTCAGTATGAAAATTATGTGAATCATATGCTACGCTATATTACAACAAGCTCATCTTAACCCAATGGAACTTGTACCATGCTCTTCACCACCCTCATCATCACCACCACATTTTTTTATCAACTATATCTCTACTATTTTCTCTTCATCTTCTATTCTTCTATTTTCTCTTACCTGATCGGCTCCCTTCTTTTTCTTCTTCTTCTTTCCCCAGCAACCGGAGCTCTCTCCATCGCGGATGTTGGCGTCACAAAGAAGGCCGTCCAACTCCTCCAACCCCCCCTGCTGGCCGTGGGATGTCTCGGCAGCCAAACGGTACGACAGATTCCTCAGGATGCAAACACAGTTCTCTACCGTCTGGAGATAAAGAGAGTTGGGAGAGATGAGAGATGAAGTGAGGTAGGGAGGAAGATAAGGTGGGGAGAACGAAGATGAGATGAAAAAAAGAGCCATATAAATGAATAAAGTGAGAAAGTTGAGGTGGGAGATTTGTGTTTGATACCATTTAATGAAACATACCGCTTGAAAATACAGTGCAAAGTCAAAGCATGCTAATAAAAGCCACCCACTCTCACACTTTTACTCCATCGCCCTTCCACCCCCACCCACGAGCCAGACAGTCAGAGAGAGTGAGAGACGGAGAGAGCCATAGAGAAGAGAGATAATCTCACAGGTAATACACTTCTGTATTTTGTTAGCGCTGACTTTGAAATGAGATTAGAAGAAACTCAGGTAAATGAGGAAAAATGACATGCCCAATATATCCTATCACACCCCATTAAACACCAAGTTTAGAGGCAAACACGCCAGCCGAGGACCGTGTGAGAGTGTGTCTGAATGCGAGCAAACTGATCCTTACAGTGAATGTTGTTGCAGTGTGTGTACTTGCATGTGCATGTTTGCGTGTTTAGTGTCACTATGAAAGGGGAGTCATCGAGTCAACAGAGTGGAAATTAACAATGACAAATCATCAATCTTCTCTCTGTCTGACCGTTGGTTCACGCAAAAAACAACTAAGGAGTGTAATTGAACAGCCTCAAGAGACACAACAAACAAAACAATGTCTCACTCCAGCGAGCTGCAGTCATGTCTGAAATTCTATTCACATGCTATTATAGAATAAAAAAGGGGAAGTTACATTTTGTTTACAATTTAGGTAGACATTTAATATTTTCGATTTGTTATTTCACATTTAGTCAGTGTGCTGTTCTTTTTCCGGCTGCATGGTTGAGGGAATAAAAGGACTGTTGACTTCGGTGTGAAAATGATTACATGGGGCTTGTACAGTACTCTCCACAGGAAGGTCAGAAGTAGCAGCTCTGAAACAGAAATCCTGCTATAAAAACTGTATAAAAATGTACAAAAGACAAACTTATAAAAGAGCACAGCCGCTTCTGTCGTTGAAAGGTTTTCTTTGTATGACCTTGTGCTTCTTTCCAAACTGTCCTTTTAGAATCTGCTTGTCCCTCGCACTCTCTGGGACACTACACTGCATACATTAATGGACTTGCAGTCATATTCTCCCTGCAGTGGCAGCCACATTTAATGCAAGCTGTTAAATATCATCATTACATAATCTATGAAATGTCAGCATTATACTTGTTGTGTATGTCGAATGATGTGCTCAGTCTATTAGGTCTTGCACCATCATTTCAAATTAATGTTTCAGTTAAGTTAATTGGCTCAGTGTGCCAGTACATACTGTGAAAGCTATTCAAATTTTGGTAAAACTTCCTCATATCCCTGCAGTTACTTGCAGCGGAATAGCAGTAATCTGTAGACTGTGTTTAATGGGACAATAGACGATAAAACATAATCGTCACATTACATGTAGTGAATATTCCTCTGATCTTGTTCATTTCTATCTGGCTTCATGGATATGAAAGGTGAAGAGGAGAGAGCTGATACTGTCGGGGTGATCAAAAGTCTTGAAGAATCCTGAGCTGTGGCAAGTGGATATTTTTATGAGAGCACTAACAGAGAGATAATTGATTATTCCAGCATGAAGAGATAAATCAGTTAAAGAATCTCTGCTTGTGTAATTTCTGCTTTCTTGTTTAAGAAATACATATTTGTAATAATAATATACACAAAATCTTGGCAAAGTGAAGATACTAGACATGAATCATATGTTGTTGACTACCTAAGCTCTACTTTCTCTGAAGTATTTTTAATGATGGACCAGACAGATCAGTCTGCTAACTGAACAGGCCAATGAATAGACAATGTGAGGAGGAGGTCGTCTGAGCAAAGCAGCTGTGCAAATGAGAGGAAGAAGACAAAGTAAGAAAAGGAGTACAAAATGAGCACATGGCTAATGTGTGTCGCTATTTCAACAGTGACCACTTTATGGTTCATCTACCAATCAGTCTCTGTTACTGTGGTGACAGTAGTCTTCTTGGTAACTGCAGTCAAGCCAGTGAAGAGGGGCGGGTGGTTAAACAGTGATTAAGGATGGCCATTTGGAAGGTCTAGAAGACAGGGAGACCTTGAGAAGTCAGCCATCCATGGCAGTGTTTATGTAGTATTGACTGGCCCCCACATACTGTCTCATGAACACACAACATGACCACATGCAGGAAAACACCAAGTGAGTATAAACCCAGTCAACTTTGACTACTGGCAAAGATAAATTGGCAACAAAAGGTGCCGCAACACTTTGAATTTATTTAATTTGCCCTAAATAAAACATGTTGATGAACTGCGCTCTCCTTGAGAAATGAAAATGATTCTTTCTTGTGGCTGTGAAAGGAGGCCCACCAATTGTTTTTTTTCTTTCAATTCTCAACTCTCTTCTTCTGTTCCTCTACTGTAAAACTCTCAACCCTGTTCCTGTTACAACTGCCGTGCACATTACATAAACACAAGCTTAGATTATCAGTCTCGGACGCACACACCTTGCTGTCAATCTCGCTGCTGCCCAGAGAGGTCTGGATGACGTAGAGCAGAGCATCTGTCAGGCCATCACACTCCCTCATCCTTCGTCTCGCCTCCTCACCTGCGGAGCTTACATTCCTGCAACACACATAAAAAATACTGGTCAGAGTGTGTGTGTATGTGTCTGTGTTTGCTAAACAGAAAGAGGAAAACAAATGGAGAAAGAAAAAGAGTTAGTGAGAAGGGAAGATAAGACAGGAAGACAGTTGAAAGAAAAAGAGAAAGCTGGTAACGAGAGGAAAGACAGCGGCAGAGAGAGAGAGAGAGAGAGAGAGGCAGAGAGAAAGAGAGAGAGTGAGAGACAGATACCAGGGAACCTGGCAGCTCTCCCTAAACTAAACAATTGAAAAGGGAACATTAAAATTCTGGATACATCTCAATCTATGCCCTGAAGGCTCACTTCAATCTAAAGCACTTGAATTGAGTCCAAAAAAAAGAGAGGGGGGAAAAAGCTGCTTTATTCAGACAGTCGGTGCCTGAACTTCAGAGCCAATATTCACACCAACGCTGCTTTGATAATCTGACAATATTGTTCCGTTTATTATTAGCAGCTTTGCCAATACGATGCACAGAAATAAGGATTTCAATTTTAATTGAACTGGAGGTACAGGTGGGTGGTGTTTGGGTTGGATTTGTTTGGGATTCAACATGGAGCTCCCTGAGATATATAGACACTCAGCACCAGACAATGACTCATTTGCCTGTGTCAATAAAGATAAATAAATAAATAATGAAACCGAGGTGTGTAGCGTAAGCTAGACTGAATATCATATTTCCTTTGCAAATCCCTTTTGGAATTAAAACTTTCACTCTAATACATATGTTAATAAATGTAGGGACACGCTATATATAAGGGCTGCACAATTAATCAAAAAATAATCGAAATTGCAGTATGGCCGAGGGCAAGATCCAAATTGCAGAATCTGTATTTTTAAGGTAAAATGTGTGACAATACGGCATTACAATAAAAGTACTGGAGTGCTATAGAAATGCCCAGGTATACACATTTTAATCTCCAGATGTGAGAAAACATGTCAGTTTGGTACATGAAAATGATACAAAAATGATAATTCACACTAATTATGTATTATATTACAAACATAATATCTGTCTGTAACTATTGCAATTTGATTCTTTTTGTGCAGCCCTACTCATATAGTACAAAAATCAATGTTAAAACCATACCAAGCATAATGTATTGTGTGTGTATCTGTCTATGAGTAAAGAGACAAATCTATACACTTAGTCTTAAAGTCTCATTGTCACAACCACTCAATGTATTTCCCCAGCATTGTCACAATCTGTAAAATCAATTCCTGTCAATTTTAATCATGGTGAAAATGTAAGGAAAAAAAATGTCCTCTAGAGTTGTTTTTACACTATTACACAATACTGTCACTATTAGTGTAGTGATAGTTGGAAAGACATTGGTCTGGATAGGCAGGTACACCTCAGTGGATGTGTGCATAAAGATTTGGAGGTTATTCACTACATTACTTCCTCTGGTGGCTATGTTGGGAGGCTACAATTGTTGGCCAGCATGACCATAATGAAAATGGACAAATTAGCACTTAGATGGCACAATTACTATCTGACTTTGTGTATCGATAATGTCTGCTTGTTAGTTTATGAGATACTTTAGCCAGTAGTTTTAAACCCTTTAATGTAATTTGAAAGAGGCTTATATTATGTGGCTTGTATAGTACCTATATTCCAGCATTGATGTTTTCAAACTAAAAAGCTGTTTTTTGTGGTTGAGTCCTGAAAAACTGACAATTACAGAAGTTTGCAAACATGTGAATGTCATCATAACATTCCATTTTGGCCCTAAGCTACAATGCAACAGCCATGGCTGAATAAACAGCCATGGCTTTTACGTTTGTTATATCTCTGTATTTATTGGATGACTAGCACATTGAACTTTAATTGAGACCAATACAATAAATTAACCCCCATTATACTTTGGAGAAAGGATATGGATGCCAGCATCTGGCAAAGCAGAGTACAAGAATGAAAAAGATTTAAACCAATTACAGAAGTTTGGTAACATGAGTTTAAACATCTTTCTTCAAAGGCGAAATATCTGTAATAGAGGTGTGAACGAGGAGACAATGTGTGAATAAGTCCATCAATCACAGTGGCATAATAAAGAGATCACAGCTGTTTCACTAGTCTATGGGATGAGGTCAATCATTTATTGTACTGATGAGAATGAAGGAAAAGAGAGAGAGGGGGGAAGACACAAGAACTCAATTAAAACTTTGCGTTCACGGCTCTCCGCCTCCAAGAGAAGGTCAAGTCATTTTCACCCACTTTGAATGCTAATGGGCAAACAGGCCCACAATGGAAAACTTGCGTAGCAGAGAAACAATTCTCTGTCGAGTCGATATAAAACAAGGCAACAGTGAAAACACTTCACCTTGACTAATGTTTAAGCACCAAAGACAGGAGATGGGTGAGTGAGAGAGGATGGATTATGTATTGCTTTAATGCTCAGCCTTCAATACGCAGACTTTTACTGAGATTTTCGTTTTTTCATCTGACGCTTTATCATGGATGGAATCAATGCACCTGGTTGTGCTTTCATCTGTTGTAGATTGACTGGACAATTATTTAAAGCCCGTAACTAAAAATGGAGGAAAAACTGACATTTAGCGAGCTTCTGTTCCTCTACTGTAAATATTTTCACCTAACGTAATCATACAGACAGAGCCTAGAATATGACTTACTTCTTTGCTTTTCAGATAATTCATCTTTATCACAGTATTTAGTGCCCTTTTACTTCTGTTTCCAAACTTCACATAACCACACTGACTAGCAGATTTGTGATATGAACACACAATAGGGTGCTGTAGCGAACTAGACGGCTATGTTGAGTGGACGTATTACTTTACGAGGCTCTTACTTGGGTGATGTATTATGTATGTATGATGTAAGTAATGCAGCATGGACATTTAAAAATTGGAAAAAAAAGATTGTGATTCATAATTTTATTACCCTGTTATCCAGTCGTCTTGAAACCATTTTTGGAACGTTACAACTGTCTAGTTTTGCATAACCAGACAACATCATGCAAACTTCGATTTTTAGATTAAAATGAGTTTGCACCTGCATGTCCCCTTTCTTGCCAAAACTGTATTAAAAACTTGCTAAAAATAAAAGATAAGAACAGTTTCAGAAGTCCTACATGTCCATAACATCCATATGTTTTTCAGACT